>CBVK0103282126.1:0-15555 GCA_900067695.1 Picea abies
TAGTTAGGGTATACCAACTTTGGCAAAATATTCTAAATAAAGCCACTCTGTACAGCAAGACGAGTAAAGGTCAAAGCAACATGGGGCTTTGCACTACACTTTGTCACAGCCTCTGTTAAGAGTATTTTTTACCAAACTGTGCAAGTTCTTGAAGTAACTCTTCAGCTATTATTTACTTCGATTAGGGCCACTCTGCACTCAGTTGTTATGGCCGGTTAATTAGTGTAACCTGTTTCTTGATAAATTTAAATCATAATTGAATCCCTAAAAAATTGGCCTTAAAGTCTATCCAAACTAGTCAAGTGATATTCATACTTAACAGAGACCTTAGCAAAACTCTCTGCAGAGCTACTTATAAGTTATTACCTTGTTTGTGATAAGAACCTACGCAAAGTTAGAACCTTAGCAAAGCTCTCTGCAGAGTAACATATTATCTTGACTGGAATTAAGAACCTGCGCAAAGCGGTGATGAGATTCTTTTAAGGTAGAACCTTCGCAAAATTCTCTGCAAAGTGAATTATTATCCTAACTATAACAAGAACCCATGCAAAGCGGCCGTGAGATTCTTTTAAGGTAGGTCGTTCACATTCTATTAAAGCGTAACACAGTACGTTACGAACTGCAAAATTTATGGGAACTAAACGATAATGCTTAACAGGATGCAGTACAAAGGCATTTCAACTCTGATCCGAATTAAATTCAAAGCTCAAAGGATGATATTCTCATTAAATTCAAGGCTTGAATGTTGATCTGTATTGTATAAAATGATGAATTCCATTTGGTGAAAGGTCGGCATCTTTATAACTTAAATGCTTTTCATACACTGACAGAACTAAAAAGATCAAGAATGCTACCTTCAGGCCCCGTCCGTAGAAGTTAGTGAAAGAACTCTGCTAACAAATGCGGACAATCAATTTTGGAAGGATTAATGATTTTAAATAATGCTAGTAACAGAAGTCAAAGAAATTAAAGAACAACTAAGAAATCGATTTTCGAGAGAACAAATACCTTATAATTGTAAGGAAATTTCGCTCCCGAACATTCTAACTTCGATACGGGCAGCACAAGCGATCTGCATCAAGAGAAATATAAATTAAACTTTAAAAACCGGGGAATTGAACCGGAAACCTCTAAGACGTTTTATCGTATCATTACTTGTAAAAATTATCTGCATTGCGCAGAATAAGCATCCAAAGATTTGAACCAAAATCTTTTGCAGGCTTAATAGGCAATAGAAGCAGAGTAAAAATAACTGTGCTAGTGTAGAAAATTGCCGGCAAAATAACTGTGTATAAATCGTGAATTTAATTAGAAAAAAATAAATAACGGAACAATTTAAGATATAGAAGAAAATTTTATTTAGAAAACCTGCAGATATCTTTAAGAACGATTGGATTCCAGCAAACTAACTGAAACTTGAAGCTCAGTGAAATTCTATACTTACTTAACAGGTATTTCTGTGCTAAACGAAGCAAAGACAGAAAATTATCGTAATTATCTCATTTTGAATTTAAATAATGGCTTGTATTTAATTAGAAAAAATAAATAACGGAACAATTTAAGATATAGAGGAAAATTTTATTTAGAAAACCTGCAGATATCTTTAAGAACGATTAGATTCCAGCAAACTAACTGAAACTTGAAGCTCAGTGAAATTCTATACTTACTTAACAGGTATTTCTGTGCTAAACGAAGCAAAGACAGAAAATTATCGTAATTATCTCATTTTGAATTTAAATAATGGCCTGCGAAGGTTAAAGGAAGATGCCTGTACTGTGACTGAATGGAAATCATTAGATCTGTGGGTCGTGCACCTCTGCCTTTCCAAGGGTTTCTGCAGATTCCTTCTAAGAATTCGATTGGAACCACATTAAAAGAAAAGGGAGGAATATGAGCATCGCAGGGGATCTCGTGGATGGAGTCCAAAATGCTATATGGTCGGGCAGTGTGATGTGATTAGTGCCACGTGGAACTGGGTTTGTCATTTTGTGCTTTGATATGGTAATGTGTGGTGCTTACGATTCTAATGATTTCACACGTAAGCGAATCTGGGTTTCAACAGTACTACTGATGGGGAGAATTGAAAGATTTCAAAAAGCTTGTTACTTTCTACCCAAAAATAATAAAGAAGTGCAAATGTCAATTTGTATTTCATTATTTATGTTTGAACTAGTGACAACTATTTGAAGATTATTAATCCGCATCACACCATCGTGAGAAAGAGAAATGCCATCCCCATTCCCGAGTCGGTGAAGAAAACGCTTTGGGTTCTCATTTAGTGCAAGCCCTATTTACATGTGAGGGGCATAAATATCTATGCAGATTTGGAGATAGTTTAAGGGAATCCGTGATTCCCATGCCGTCGAAGAAAACGCCCTCGATTCACATTTAGTGCAATATCTATTGCATGCGAGGACCATAAATATCTGTGTAGCTTTGGACACAATTTAAGGAGTTTATTTGACAATCAAATGTCAAGGAATGGGAGGTTTACTTTTTATATAAGCGTGGGGTGAGGTGGGATATTTAAAGAGTTTATTTTACAATCAAATGTAAGGAATGGGAAGTTTACTTGGTGGGGTGAGGTGGGATGGGAGATTTACTTTTTATATAAGGATGGGGTGGGATGATTTATTAGAGAAAACATATGAAGGTGAGGGTGGGCGGACTTATTAGAGAAAACATATGAGGGTGGAGGGATTTATTAGAGAAAACATAGGGGTGGGGTGATTTATTAGAGAAAACATATGAAGGTGAGGGTGGGGGATTTCTTAGAGAAAACATATGAAGGTGAGGGTGGGTGGATTTATTATAGAAAACATACGAGGGTAGAGGGATTTATTAGAGAGGATTTATTATAGAAAACATACGAGGGTAGAGGGATTTATTAGAGAAAACATAATATGTTTTCTCTAATAAATCCTCTCCCTCGCCCTCATATATGAGGGTGGGGCATGGGGGCATTTATTAGAGAAAACATATTATATGAGGGTGGGGGAGTGTGGGGATTTATCAGTATATGAAAGGTGGTAAGATTTATCATAACTTAGTTATTAATTAGTAGTGGGGATAGTTATTATTGATTGCTATTTATGAATGTGGGTTGACTCATTATTGTTATTTAAGGAAAACCACATCACCCAAAATAAATCGTTGGTGGTCTCTTGTTAAATGTCTCCAAGCATAAATGATTTTAAGGATGGAAATTTATTCAAATTGTAGAAACCTTGGCGAATCTTACTAGTCCTTAATATGCAAACTTTGGCGAATCTTACTAGTCCTTAATATGCAAACTATAAAATGTTTGGCGATATTTATGTAAAAACATTCAAATTTCTAAGGATTTTATATAGTTTTTATACAATTTGAGTTATTTCATAGGTTAAAAAAAAGTATTCTTTAAAATTTGGGCAAATCATTTTTAGAAAAAATGGAAATCGGCAAATCTTTTTGGGGGAAAAAACATGGAAAAATAGCACATGGATAATATATAGCCCCTAAAATTTTCCATATCTCCAAGTCTTGGGTCTCTAATATGTTTCCTTACGTCCGAGGAAGACAAGCTCTTAGCCAATCAAAAGTTGTTTTAGGTCTCACTCTAGGACTAGAAAGGTCATTTCAAAGTTCAAACTAGATAGTATCTACAAGAAAGTCAATGCCCCTTGTGGTCATCTCTTACCTTCAGTGGATCGTGTGCTTTCTAGTAACATCTAACCTTAATCCCATACACGAGACCAAATATTACCTCGGCTTCATTTTAACCTCTTGCCCAAAATGTATTATGGTCTTGTAGTTGAGAAGTATGTAAATTCAAGAATGACATGTAATTATAAATTCACAATATGAGGTATATTTGGATTTTATTTTTTTTTCGGTATTTGCAAATGTTTTTAGTTTTTGAACTTTATATTACTTTAATATGATATAAATTACATTTCTTAGTGTATCTTATTTATGTTAAATTAAATTTATTGTTGTTGTAGTACTTATTTCATATTGAAAATGATTCTATTATTATTCTAAATTATCTTAGGGACAAGTGCCTTTGTAGCCTTCACTTCATCTTAGACAATTTAGAGTTTGTTCTCATTGATCAAGGAAACATTGTGAGTAGAACATATATAAGATATGTAATAGGAACAATCCAAGGGATTAACTCAATCAGTTGACGCCAATGTTGTGGAGTATTTGACTAGTTTCATGCTTGAATCCCTTGGGTGAGGTGCATTAGTCTATGTCGACAAGTTTACTAGGGATGCCATCCACAAATGTGGAAAAGCATCCATTGGATTTCCCCATGAAATTTTCTCGGGAAAAATAAGATATGTAACATCAACCTAAATTAGAAGTACACCTCATTATAGGGTTCAATTTAGATATTATTGTTTATTTAAAGATCCTCGATTCATTATGAAGATTAGAGGTATATTGTGCTTTTCATTACAGAACTTACTGAGTTTTGGAGCAAATTGTTCCATACCCACAAGATCCAACTCCATCCACAATCTATTGTCTTACTATCCCATCATTATATATGCATGAATGGGCACATGGTTCTTGTCAATTTTAAAAAGAGTACTCGGTATCATATCTTTCTTATAGTGTAGAGTTCAAGTTCCAATTAGAGTACAACTCCATTGCAAAGTATACTCACTTTTTATATCTTAAAAAAGGGAAAAAATTGCAACGACAACAAACACAGGAGAAAGAAATACAAAGAAATTATACACTATGATAAACTATGTCAATTTTAAAAAGAGCACTCGGTATCGTATATTTCTTATAGTGTAGATTTCCAGTTCCAATTAGAATACAACTTCATTGCAAAGTTTACTCGTATTTTATCTCTTAAAAACTGGGAAAAAATGCAACGACAACAAACACAGGAGAAAGAAATACAAAGAAATTATACACTATGATAAATTGTGCAATATTGCTTTGATTATGCACCATAAACATATGTCTATGTTATAGCCTCAATTTGGAACAATGGGCCTATCAAAATAAGTGGTAAATTTGAACAACAATGGTGTGCCTTCTCTCTTATCTATCAAAGGCCCTAAATCATTATGCATTTGGAGATAAGAATGAATCACTGGATGGAATCAAGAAGTTTGTCCAAAAAGCATCATCATCATTTCCTTAGCTAATTCAAGGAAGAAACAAACCTACCCTCAATAAGCCTTTACTCTTTATATTCCTCCAATGTTTCTTTGATGCATGTAGAGTGAAAAAAGAAGGTAAGCCATTTATATACAATTGTGGAATAGTTGAAACGTTTAACTCACCATGGAATATCAAAAGCCACCTTATTTACAGATAAAATCATATCAATTTGCCAATTAGTTGGAAGTTGAGTTTTGTAATGTCCCCATTTTTGGGTTCCCCTGCTTTGCAGTTGGAGATAACTTCATAGGTTTGTTTTAGCATGATCAAAGGGGTAATTGGATGTTACCAATGAGCTCAGGGGTTTAGAGAATCTATTTGATTCTTTCATAGGTTCGCTTATCATTTTTCATGATCAAGATCATTCTTGCGCAGTCAAATTTCAATTTCGTTGCATTTCGACCGTTCCCGTAATTTGGGAGTATTGTTGAGCATTAATTAATGGATTTCACTAAGGGTGTCATTTTAATAAATTATCTAAGAGATGTACCTTAGTGTAATAGCTCGTTGGAATCGAGAGGAAAATCTCTAAATGTTAAGATGTTGAAAAAGTGACTTTCAATGGCCGAGAATGCTTTACAGTCAAATAAATCACTTTTTGGAGTAAAAATGTTTATTAAATTAATAAAGTGATTTTAGGAGAAAATATTAAAGATGAATTAAAAAGTCACTTGAAGGGGAAAAAGGTGAAAGGGGTATAAAGAAGAGATAGGAGCTCATTTCCTCTCATTATGTTGATGATTATTTTGATTTGATTTGGAGAGCTCTTGGAATTTGAGGGTTTGGAGTAAACTCTGGTTTGGATTGGTTTCGATGGTGAAAGATTCCACCCTAGCTAATCAGGTTTTGGTGGTGAGAGATCCACCCTACTCATTCAGTGAGGGAAACCATTTAGGTTTTCTATTTGCATTCACAGTTAAGGAGATCCATTTCATTGTTGCAAAAGTTTGGGAGTTTTTTGGAGGCCAGATTCTTCTAGGAGGGTCTAATTCCTAGTGCATGTTGAGTTCTTCTTGAGAGAGGCCGAAATTCTTATTTGCAGGGTTGATTTTTATTACTTGGAGGTTGATATCTAATGTTGGGGCAAAAATCTTCTTGAGAAGACAAATATGAATTGAAGGGGCCAAGTGTTGGAGCAGGGGGAGTTGTGTTTCCTTTGGGGAGGTCGTCATTGCCTAGAGAAGGTCGAGTTCTCTGATGTAGGGGTGAATTTATAGTTGTTGGGGCCATGTCTTCCTTGCTGGGGTGAATTTATAATTGTTGGGGTCGTTTCTTCCTTGATGGGGCGAATTATGTCTCTACTAGGTCGAGTTTAGTTGTGGAAGGGTTGATTTATCTCAAGGGGAGATGAATATTTCTTGGGCAGTCGAATTCTAAGTGTAAGGGATCCTTCTTGCAGCAAAAATGCGGGGTTCTTAGCTGTTGTTACAGTCTCAATCTTACCTTCTTCTACAACAGAGATTTGCCATCTATTGTCAACATTTATCAAGACACTTTGTGAGTTATTTCTAGATGTACCAGTTCAGATTTTGATGGTTAATAAAGTAAACAATTTGGTTCTATTCTTGCTGTGGGATTAATTCATTGTCACTTAAATATTGTTGTTATATATCTTGTACCATATGTTATTGTGTATGTTTCAAACTGTTTGGTTAAACTCCTAATCCAACAACACATGAAAACATAACCAAACAACCAACTTAAAACATATTAGTAACAACAAGGGTTGATTATATTGGGCGTTGGGGGTGTCAATAAAGTGTTTGACAAAATCCTTATGTCAGCAATAGACTTACCGCAAGTAGAAAAAGGGTTCAATAGTGGTTTTTAAGTTTGTTTCAAATTATTTGATGGAAGATGTAACCCAAGAAACATACAAAAATTTACCAGTTGTCACATAATTATATCAGCAACACACAAAAAGTATATCAAGCATATAAAGGGGTTATTACAGTGGTATCAAAGCGTGTTTTCCTCCCAGACTGAGGGGTAAACCATGAAGGATATTTTCATATTGTTTTGGTACATTCGGTGGCTTAGAAAGATGGGAACAGATCGAGAATTCATGGAAAAAAATTTGCAAGCCTGTAAAGAATATCAAAAGAATCTAACAACATTGTTAGAGCCTCCATAGTGGTTGAAGCCATACTTAGTAGTGGGTGAAGTGAAGACCTCACTTCATGATGAAAGTTTGACAGAACCACGGGTTGATAACACATGTGATGTAGTTTTCTGATCAATGAATGTTGAGGATTCAACATCTTACCTTAGTAGTGATGCTTATGAGGATCCAGGTGTATCAACACCCAAAAACGATGAATATTTGGTGTTGGATGGTTTGCCTTTGGATGTTGATCTAACTTCTAGGGAGTTATGCATGAGGGATGATGAAGAGGAAGTTGGCAAGCTTACACATGAGCTTCATATGGAGTTGAGTTTAGCACATTCTTCATCATTTCAGTCATCTATGGCAATCAGGACACATGAGTATGTGAGTGGTACTTATGGTTTGATGGAGGAGCTTCTTGTGATGGTCGAGCGCTAGGAGCATTCAGATTTGCATGGGATTGATGAGAGGTATAGCTTAGAGACTTCTAATTATACATAAAGTCTGCATCTTGGAGATCATGAGACACTACTTTTGGGGATCCCATTGATGGCTCAAGTCATAATTATAGATGGGAGAGTTGAACATATACCTTGGGGACCAACCATGAGGGAGGTATATGCACCCACTTATTGTGGGAATGGATATATTAAGGACATGCACTCATTAGTATGGGATTGTGGAGTGATTCCTTTAGGGATACTTCTTGATAAGGACTTTGAGCATACCATTGAGTTTGGATTGTCCAGGGGTGAGGAGTTGATAGATGAGCTTCATCGAGCAACATATTCCTCAAATATTGATCTTCAATTGGGATATCACTAGACTAGTTTGAGTGTCATTACAGGCACTACGAGTTCTTGATCATGCCATTGGGGTTAACCAACACACTTCCCACCTTTCAGTCTTACATGAACCCCGTCTTCACACCACAACTACATAGTTTTATGTTGGTGTTCTTTGATGATATCCTCATATACAGTAGGACATGGGAGGATCATTTGAGACAATTAGATGAGACATGGGGCATGATGGAGAGCATATTCAAGCATGGGACAAAGTACTCTCCAGAGGTTGATTTTTGATCGGGCTATCATCAAGACAGGGGCAAGTTGCTTAGCATGACGAATGATTTTTCATTGTGGCCATGTGATCAGTATGCAAGATGTATAGACACATCAAGAGGAGATCCATGACACATTAGATTGGCTCACAGGGATTTCAGGACATGGGAGGATCATTTGAGACAATTAGATGAGACATGGGGCATGATGAAGAGCATATTCAGGCATGGGACAGAGTACTCTCCAGAGATTGATTTTCGATCAGGCTATGATTAGGACAGGGATAGGGAACTTGGGATGATGAATTATTTACATTGTGGACATGTGATCAGTATGCAGGATGCACAGACACATCAGGAGGATATCCATGACACATCATACTGGCTCACAAGGATTTCAGCAGATTGGAAGCCCCACCTTCTGGTGGAATATTCCAAGGACTGATTTGCTTGTGAGTTGATGGATGGTCACATTTAGGATGACATGTACAGTGTGGTGGATGACATCATCTACTACAAGGGTAGCATATACTTGGTTCTGGAGTCCACACTTAGATAGGATATCATGAGGGTTATGCATGATACACCCTTGGTAGGGTATCCTAGGTACTTCCAGACTTACTAGCAAATCGAAGAGAGGTTCTCATGGAAGGGCATGAAGGACGATGTGTGGAGACATGTGAGGGAGTGCATGAATTGTCAGGAGAATGAGTCAGAGCATACTTATTCAACAAGATTATGGAAGTCTACACTCATTTCAGATAGAGGTGGTAAAGAGTGTCGACAAATTACAACACAAGTCTATCGGAGGTGCATGGTAGGGACTACATTTCAAGGACTTCATCAAAGTATGAGCCACTGTAGATAGAAAAGTGTTTCTTTAGGGAGGCATTTAGGATCCACAGGTTTCCTACATACATTGACCATGATCGGGATAACATAGCTCTCAAGACATTTTTGCAGGAATTGTACAAATTAGCTAGCACAGAGTTGATCAGTGTAGCATAGTTGGACGTACAAATTAGCTAGCACAGAGTTGATCAGTGTAGCATAGTTGGAGTCAGTTGGTATGAGACATAGTGGAATTCTAGTTTGGATGTGGGTTCTAGGAACTAATATGATTGGCCCATTTCATTTTTTGGACGATTCGAGAGGAGATGATGGGGTGCATGCTATATGGCAGGACAAATTTTATTTTTCGATACCTAGGATCGAGTTAGCAAGTGCATTTACAGACTTTGACATGGCCGAGATGTCGTGGCAGGATATGCCTCCTGGTAATGGGTTCATCCCTTACATGTATTTTAGCTTAGGGTTCCAAGAGAGGAGGATGTAGTCTAGGTATGGTGGTCAAACCATTATGATCAGAGTGGTGCAACATCATCATGGTGGTCCCTTTCTAAGATTAGTTTGGAAACCTGGGATTACATGGTTTGGCAGTTCAACAACTGATATAAGTGAGAGAGCCAGTTTTTAGTTTCAAGAATTTACTCCTATGGTACATTAGAGTGGTTCTATGGAAGAACAATTCTCTGAGGGGTTGACCAATTCCTTGCAATATATGATTGTTCTAGTTATCAATAGTATTTGGGTGGCCGCGTGTGTTAGTACCTGGCAGGACAATGCTTTGAGCAAAGGGTGCTTCATATCTTCCAGATTGGTTTGGGACCCTGGAATCATTCTCAGGTATTGTTTGGTTCAGCCTATTGATTGTATGGTTGTGATGGGATTTCTTGAGGACAAGCAATCTTTGGGGAGGGAAGACTATAATGTCCCCATTTTTGGGTCCCCTTGCTTTGCAATTAGAGATGACTTTATGGGTTTGTATCAGCATTATCAGAGGGGTAATTGGATGTTACCAGTGATATCAAGGGGTTTGGAGGATCTATTTTATTCTTTCAGAGGTCCACTTATCATTTTTCATCATCGGGACCATTCCTGTGCAATCATATTTCGATTTCATTTCATTTCAATTGTTCTCGTAATTTGGGAGTATTATTGAGCATTAATTAATGGATTTCCCTAAAGGTATCATTTTAATAAATTATCTAAGAGAGGTACCTTAGTGTAATAGCTCGTCGAAATGGGGAGGAAAAGCTCTAGATGTTGAGATGATGAAAAAGTGATTTTCAATGGCCGTGAATGCTTTAAAGTCAAATAAATCACTTTTTGGAGTAAAAAGTTTATTAAACTAATAAAGTGATTTTAGGATAAAATATTAAAGATGAATTAAAAAGTCACTTGAAAGGAAAAATGTGAAAGGGGTATAAATAAGAGATAGGGGCTCATTACCTCTCATTAAGTGATTTTAGGAGAAAATATTAAAGATGAATTAAAAAGTCACTAGAAGGGAAAAAAGTGAAAGGGGTATAAATAAGAGATAGGGGCTCATTACCTCTCATTGTATTGATGATTATCTTGATTTGATTCAGAGAGCTCTTGGAGCCTTTGAGGGTTTGGAGTAAACCCTAGTTTGGATTGGTTTCGGTGGTGAGAGATCCACCCTAGCTAATGGTAGTGAAAGATTCCACCCTAGCTAATTAGGTTTCGATCCACCCTAGCCATTCAGTGGGGGAAACCATCCAGGATTTCCATTTTCATTCACAGTTAAGGAGATCCATTTCATTGTTGCAAAAGTTTGGGAGTGTTTTGGAGGCCAAATTCTTCTAGGAGGGTCGAATTTCTAGTGCATGTTGAGTTCTTCTTGAGAGAGGCCGAAATTCTTATTTACAGGGCCGATTTTGATTACTTCGAGGTTGATATCTAATGTTGGGGTGAAAATGTTCTTGAGAAGACAAATATGAGCTAAAGGGGTCGAGTGTTGGAGCAGGGGGAGTCATATTTCCTTTGGGGAGGTTGTCATTGCCTAGAAAAGGCCTAGTTCTTTGATGTAGGGGTCAACTTATAGTTGTTGGGACCATTTCTTCTTTGATGTGGCGAATTTATAGTTGTTGGGGACGTTTCTTCCTTGCTAGGGTGAATTATGTTTATGTTGGGTTGAGTTTAGTTGTGGAGGGGTTGATTTATCTCAAGGAGAGTTGAATATTTTTTGGGCAATCGTATTATGGGTGTAAGGGATCCTTCTTACAACCTAAATGTGGGGTTCTCAGTTGTTATTACAGTCTCAGTCTTACCTTCATCTACAACCAAGATTTGTCATGTATTGCCAACATTTATCAAGACACTTTGTGAATTATTTCTATATGTACCAATTCAAATTTTGATCGTTAATAAAGTAAACAATTTGGTTATATATTTTTTGTGGGATTAATTCATTGTCACTTAAATATTGTTGTTATATATCTTGTACTGGGATTAATTCATTGTCACTTAAATATTGTTGTTATATATCTTGTACCACATGTTATTGTGTATGTTGCAAACTGTTTATTTAAACTCATAAGCCAACAACACATGAAAACATAACCAAACAACCAACTTAAAACATACTAGCAGCAACGAGGGTTGATTATAATGGGTGTTGGGGGTGTCAATAAAGTGTTTGATAAAATCCGCGTGTCAACAATAGACTTACACCAGGTAGAAAAAGTGTTCAACAATGGTTTTTAAGTTTGTTTGCAAACTATTTGACGAAAGTTGTAACTCAAGAAACACACAAAAATTTACCAATTGTCACACAATTATACCAACAACACACAAGAAGTATACCAACCATATAGAGGGGTCATTACAAGTTGTATAATTTCTACACTTCCTCTTCGACAATCACCAAACCAATTAGAGATCCCTCACAACAAATTTCCCTCGTAACAAAAAGAAACTATCAATACATCTAACCATCAATGAAGTTTCCAACACCTCCAACTCTACCAACATTACATGCCCCTCCTCCTCCAACTAAAACCTGCACATGTGCTCACGATAGGGTTACCATCTCTTCTTGTAATGGAAGCAAAGATTTGCATTTTGGCCAAACTATAAATTTCACCTAAGCTAAACCTCTAGGCACAAAATTATTTTAAATACTTGGAGGTAGACCATAGTCACATTTCTAAATGTGTATTGCCTTATTCCCGTCACCTCTTCATCCTTTGTTGTCCTTAGAAAGGTTGCTACTACCTTAAACTATTCACAATCAATACACTAAGAAAGTCCTCACATATTGATTACATAAATTTTGATCAACTATGACACATTCAAACAACTTTGAACAAGTTCTTCTTACTACAACACTTTAACATTTCAAACATTTGTTTTGCAAACAACTTCAACATCTCAAACATTGCACTTCCATATCATTTTGAAGGTTATCTTAATTTCTCACACGAATGCATTCTCTCTTCCCCTTTGGACTAGCTCCAACACCATAGTAAAGAATGAGAAAAAATGTAGATACATAAAATAAAGAGAGAAATAGAAACTATATATATATATATATATATATATATAACTCTATTTTTACTATGCACCATAAACATATTTGTATACAACTATAATATAAGGAAAAGTTCAACTTCCCACATAATATCAAAAGCCACATTTCTTACAAACAAAATGAAATCAATACATTTTTTTTCAGATGAAAAAATTGCTCTATTATATTTGTGAATATAATGTGTTCTCACAATCAGTACATTCGATGGATGAAAATCGCCAAACTAGTAAGATCTTTCACCAGGTTTTGGGCATTCATGTGCCAAAATATGTTGGCGAAGAGATCGATATGCTAAGGAAAGTTGTCATTTGAAAGATACAATATGCAAGTAGACGATAAGAGTTAGATTTAGAAAAAAGTTGAAAATATGCAAAAATTGTTGTAAAAAAAATACTTATAGTCCTAGAAAACTTTAAAAGCAAGCCCAGGTCCCTCATGGCCATCCAGCCAATGGCTGAAAAAGAGCACTCCTGCCTGTCCCAGTAATGTTGACTTTGAAAGGAGATTCGCTTCCCTATTGTATTCTCGAGAGGAATGTGAGTATGATAGGTCCTTGAAATGACGCTTGAGAATGTTGATTCTATCTTTCCACGCAAAGAGAGTGTTGATTTGTAATTTTCCTTGATTATTTAGCGAGTTGATAAGAACTTTGGAGTCCCTGATCATATGAAGATTCTCTATGTGAAGTCTGGAGGCCAAGTGGAGTGTTGCCCAGACACCCATTAATTCAACCCTTGTGTTGGTGCCTGGGCCGCAACAAAGAGTCCATTTATAAACTGAGTTTTTATTAAGTTGTATCAATCTGCCTGCACCACACATAGATCCATTTTGTTGAGTTGTGCCATCAAACCACCCGATCAGATAATTATTTGAGAAGCATGGTCTGACTAAGGTCTTTTTTTTTATAGTGACTGGGTATTTCTCTTTCCAGTTTTTAAAAAGCCCAATGGCTTTGAAAGCTACAACAATGCGTGATTTTGTCTTATTTTCAAAAAAAATTATAATTCTGAGCCAGCTAGATATGCAAAAAACCAGAGGAGGAAGAGATTTATAATATCTTTCAATAGATGTCCAGTGGTCTAAGCAAGTGGAAATTGTGTTCCCTGTCCAGACAATTTTTAGTTGTAAGACCTATGTGATTTTGTCCTAGACATGCCTTGAGAACTGATAGTGTGTGAAGAGATCGTCCATTGTCTCTGCATCCATGTGACAAAGCTGAGAGATACTGGGGCCCGTCCACCCCTTTTTTTGAAGTGAATCCTAGGTGGGGATTTTGTATTCCAGCGATATCCAGGTGAAAAGTTTTATTTTGAGTGGAATTTTAGAGCTCCACATCTGCTTGCACCAACCATAAATATTGTGAATCCAAGTCGAGTGTGCAATAGCCGAGTAGAGGTTATGTACATAAATGTTTCCAGAGTTGTTGCCATTGTCCCACAACAATTGGTCCATCGAATTTTTAAGGGTAATGCCCGTGCGGGATAATTCTGAGCAGTAGTTTTCCCATTCCAAATTCTGGTCCAAAGGAAGATCATAATCGTTGCCTGTTTTCCAGCTCGCGTTCTATATGTCGTGGTCTCTGGAGAGTCGAGATTGGTAGAGAAAAAAAGTTTTTTGTGAATTTAACTGAGTGACTAAAGGAGTTGAGAGGAAGGAGGTGTTACCAAGTTCAATTATTCGGTCCCTTCCAACAATAATGGAATGGCCATAACTCGGATTCCAGCATAGCCACTTATAGATCCACTGTGCTGATTTTGTGATGATCCGCCATGTTCTTGAAGCATTTTTATCATGAGGATGCCTAGAACGAAGCCAAGAGGCCATTGAGGTGAAGGGCAAGTATTTATCTTTTATGACTTTGCTCCAGATGCCTCTAGAAATTAAAGCGCGCCAGAGGGAGTTGGCAGCCAATGCTTGGTTGAATTTGATAATATTCTTGATGTCCCAAAAAGCGCGCCAGAGGGAGTTGGCAGCCAATGCTTGGTTGAATTTGAAAATATTCTTGATGTCCCAACCTCCCTTGGGTTTCGACTTTGCTATCGACTCCCAATTGCAGAGATGAATTTTATGATGATTCGAGCTGCCTGACTAGAGAAAACTGTAAGTGAGCTTCCTGAGCTTGTCCAAAACAAAAGTTGGGATGGCAGAAAGCGCCATCCAGTAAATAGGTTGTCCCTCAAGGACAGATTTTATGAGGGTGAAGCGGCCTCCAATGGAGAGACATCTATTGCACCAGTGGCTCACTTTTTTCTCCACCTTTGCAATTAACCAATCCCAATCTGATGCCTTATAATGATCAACCTTGATGAAGTATCCAAGATATTTGAGGCCAATAGATAAATGAACAAAGCTATATGGAAATATAGTCTTAAAGTGTTCCAAGTTTTGCTCCAGTACATTGTCAAAATGGAAAGACGATTTAGTCCAGTTAATAAGAAGGCCCGAGGCTGAGCAAAAGATTTTTAATATTCTCGAAATTTCCCTCCATTCGTTCACGCTAGCATTTGTCATGACGAGGACGTCATCGACAAAAAAGACTTGTGAAAATGAAATCAATACTTAATAATTAGATATCCTCTTGTATAATTTCAACATTATCGACTTCAACTGTTGAGAGAGACTACTTTTCTCATTTTTCTTTAAACATCTAATTAAATTAAGATTGTATATTTTCTTTCTTTATCTTTTTCAAACTCCTTTAGAAATTAAACATTAAAATATCACTTTTTCATTTTTCTTTATAAACCTTAGTCAAAACAATTTTCATTCTTTGAATAATAATAATAATAATCTATTTTTAAGGTCACAGCCAAGCCAGCACAC
>CBVK0103282168.1:0-12161 GCA_900067695.1 Picea abies
ACAGAGAAATGAACCAAGCATCGTGATGACTTGGCGAATGCGAATCTCATCCCATCAATCCTGCCTGACTACATCTCGCCTCTGGCTAGCGCAGTGAGTTGTCACAGCGTCTCGAGGGACTTCGACTACACAATGATAACCACGTACCTCCCGAAGGAGATACATGCAATAGGAGTATAGTTGGAGAGGATTCTAACGCTTAATATTAGTGACTACAACTTGGGAGATCGCAAAAACTATGGAATGATCACACCACACAAGTATTTGACCAAGACAATGGGGAAGAATTCCAATATAATCCCCCAGTCGTGGACTATGAACATCGCGAGGTCCACCATTCTTAATGTGATGAAGATCCCACACTTCAACAGACATCAGGAGGTTAACGCATGCGTTAAACTCCTACTATCTTGATTCCATGGTGGTTAATTGTGGTTGGATCGACGCATCACAGTAGATCCAACGTTGATCCATCAGATCATTGGATTAAGCATGCAAGGACAACATCCTGAGGGACTTCAACTACACAGTGATCACTACGTACCTCTCGAAGGGGATACACGCAGTAGGACTACAGTTGGAGAGGATTCTAATGCTTAATATCAGTGACTTCAACTTGGGAGATCGCAAAAACTATGGAATGATCACACCACACAAGTATTTGACCAAGACAACGGGGAAGAATTCAAAGATAATCCTCCAGCCATGGACTATGGACATCGTGAGGTCCACCATTCTTAATGTGATGAAGATCCCACACTTCGGCAGACATCAGAAGGTTAACGTGTGCATTAAACTCCTACTATCGTGATTCTGTGGTGGTTACCTGTGGTTGGATCAACGCATCACAGTAGATCCGACATTGATCCATCGATTCACTAGATTAAGCATGCAAGGACTAGATCCCCGGGATTTTTACCCAGGGAAGGTTGTAGATCACGCCCTAACACAGACAATAAAAGACACCTATGGCGATGTAGAGAAGGGGAAGCGGGGCTATAAGGTAGCCTCCATCCAGAATGGCGCAGTGCACCTATATTTCCAATTGATCGCTGGTAATATTGTCAGGAAGAATAGGCCAATGCAGGTCACGGGTTTTTTTGTCGACCTCGCAGGAAAATGCGTTGAAGGGTTGAAAATGAACTAGGCAAGCTACCTCGTCAACCAGTTAGAGAAAGACTGTCGTGAAGCTCAGGATCAGGGCTATAAGTTTCATTTCAATTGGTTGTTGATTCTCATTGCCTTCATTGCTTGGGAGATGCCAGAAGGAGAGACCTTCCTTGAAATTAAGTTGTTCAAACCAATAGTTGTGAAGTTCACTACGCTATGGTACTCAAGTGACATGGTGAATAAATGGTAGTCAAATGTACTGTTCCACACCTATTATCTACATTTGAAGATGGCCATTGAATCCTTCCCTCACATGATGCCGAATACATTGCATTGGTTTAGGTCATTTTCCCAGTTGCGCGTAGATAGGCATTTCATATATATAACTAAGCACAGAGACGAACATAAATAAGAGCTCCAGTTGTACTATAAACTCACTGATGAATATATGGAGGAAATAACCAAGGAATGGCCTGAAAAATTTCTTGTACCAGTTGAACAGATAAAACTATCTGACCCTGACCTCATCGGAAGTTTTGTAGTCACTCATGAAGAATATGATGCACCTAGCAGTAGCAGGAAAAAAAATAAGGAAGATGTACAGGAACTGAACAGCACATCAGAGGAGACTGCATCAGATTCACCTGAAGGGGGAAGAGTTGATGAAGTAGACAAAGAAGAGGATGAAGGGGAAGAATACAAGAAAAAATAGGGTGAAGTAACACCGCCTAAAGATCCCCTTACAGAGGCTGAGGCATCCAAGAAAAGAAAGTGTTCCCTAATGAAACCTTCATCACGGAAGAAGTCAAAAGCCAATAAACCTCCATTCCACATTTTTCTCATAGTGGATGACATTGACCTTATCATTGTTGTTGTATCATATACCTCAGAGGACATCTTGCAGTGAAGCAAAGCCAAATAGGAGACAATGTTAGACAGGATCGAGGCAGAGCTCAAAGGAGTACAACAAGCTCTTTATTCGAGCCGTGCAGTGTCTACTACACCTTTGTCAGTAGGGGACATAGAAGTAGGAGATAAGCCTGCCCATCTATGCATACTAACAGACTCGGCAGAGGCTCGCCTTTGTCATGTCCAAGATAAAAAAGAACAGGCCACCGAGGCCCTAAGGCAAGAAAAAGAGGAAAAGATAAAAAAGAACAGGCCACCGAGGCCCTAAGGCAAGAAAAAGAGGAATCCATAGAGAAATGTTGGGTTGCACAACAAGAAAAAGATGACCTCTAGGAGTTTGCAGAGGATAGAGTGTTAATCTAGAAGGAGAAAGAACAATTGCTCATGGAGAATATGGGAGTTAAAGAAGAAGTCACCAGATCACTTCGCTCTGTGATAGGCCTAGCACAGATGGAAGAAGAAACTGCTAAGATCCAAGTGGGGAAGCTCATTGAATCCATTCAACGGATCCAAGAATGAACAACATAACATGAACTACAAGTCGTGCCAAGCACTCTACAGGAAGTGGAATATCAAAAAGAATAAACTTCCTGGAGAGTAGTCAAAACAATCAAGGCATTGGCCTTATAATGCAAGAAATTAATCAGTTGAAGTGCGCAGACCTATGAGTGCCTTGTAGAGGACCTTGAACTAAAGAAATTGGAGTCACAACTCTAGGAGGCAAAGAAACAAGCAACAACAGTACAAGCACAGTTGAAGTTATTGTCACAATTCAAAAGGATGAAAAGGTCTCAGGAACAATGCATAGTTCAACAACAAGTCCATGCCATCCAGAGTAAAGTCATGGAAGTAACCCAAAGGCTCCATCCAGTACAGGATGAAGCTTGCACACTTTTTGAGGAGATTGACGGAAAAGGTGCACATCTAGAACAGAACGAGTAGTCACCATGGTAGAACAATGATTGGAAGGATTAGTGATTGAGAAAGTTATTCAAGAGTTTGTCGAGAAGGAGGCGTTGGTGAAGTAGCAGGTTGAGGTAGCTCGAGGCCTTCCGGGAAGAGTTACCTAGATCATAGTGACTCAGGATGAGTCACGTGTGAGTGTTGGGGGCCTGTTTTCCTTTGACCAGGTTTTGTGGAAACGCTGGTCATGTTTGACCAACTTTGGGACTTCGACAGGCTGGTTGAAGATGGAGCACCAAGTGAAGCAGAGATCATGGGATCTTGCCCCATTTTGTGGGATTTTTGGGTTCAGGGTTTATATAACGGGTATGGGATGTCGACCCATGGGTTTACCCATGTGACTAATAAATTTATTCAAGAGTTTTTTGAGCAAGAGGCTCTAGTGAAGTAGCAGGTCAAGGCAGCTCGATCTAAGATTGAGGCCTTTGAGGCAGAGTTACCCAAATCAGAGTGACTCGGAATGAGTCACAGGTGAGTGTTGGGGACTTGTTGGCCCTTGACAAGGTGTTTTGGAAACACTGGTCATGTTTGACCAATTTTGGGACTTTGACAGGCTATTGGAAGATGGAGCGCCATGCGAAGCAGATATTGTGGGGTCTCACCCCCTTTTGAGGGTGTTTTGGGTTTAGGGTTTATGTAATGGGTATAGGATTTTGGCCTATGGGTCTTACCCATGTTTAGGCCTCTTGTAATATATAAATAGAAATCTAGGCGATATAAGAAACACACCATATCTAAAAGTTGTGCGGTGCTAAGTGTTGTATTGTGCTAAGTGCAAATGATGTAAGCAGTTGGATCTATGTGATTGAGTTAGCTCTGTGCATATTGTGTATTGAAAACTTGCAGGGCTAAGTGCAAGTGATTGTAAGAAAGGCTCTGTACTGTGCCAAGCTCGAGGAAGGAGGATATGGTGAGGTGCACACAAATCTCCTGTCTTATGCGGAGTTGGTTTTGATGCTCTGTGCATGTAAGGAGATTGTCAAAAGATAATAAAGAAGATGAAGAGTTGGTGGACATAGCCCCACACTAGGGATGAACCATGTATATCCTATGTTTTGATTACTTTATGTCTTAATGTGATTTATGCTTAGTGATGAATATTTGTGTATGTTAGATGCATATGATATAGTGTCATAGTGCTTAATAACTTGGATGAATGCTAGATCTATTGATGTTATGTGATAAATGGTCAGATATGCTTGGATCTTGTTGAATACTACGTTGTTCTGTAATTAGGGTCTTACCCGTGATGTGAGTAAAGGGTTAAGGAATAATGAATTTTAACTTCTAAGTGCTTTGTTAATTGTTTTAATCACAAAGCTGTGTCCTAGCTAGGTTGCATGCACCTGAGTCCTGCAATCCCCCCTGCCTCTACCTCAGGTGAGACTTCATCTTCTTCGCAGGTGTTACTGAAAGGGTCGGTAGTTAGGGTGTTTTTGGTGTGTTGTTGAAGCATTGAACCCTAGGTCCGTCCCTATGCCAACATTACTTGCAGTTGTTCATGGATAAGGACCTTTCTCTTAAGTTCATTGAATACAAAGAAAGGGAGGTTGAGGAACTTTGTTTCTAGTTTAGTTTGGCATGCTCTTTATCATTGATAAAAGTAGAGACTCCATCATATTTGGAAGTTGTGACACATGAAAGCATGAGTGGAATCCATGATTTGAGGGAGGAGCATCTTGTGGTGATTATGCATGAGGAACATTCATAGTTTCAAATGGTTGAGGAGAGGTATCACACAGAGGGTTTTGACTATGCTCTTGTTTTTCATTATGGGGATCATGAGTGGTCTCTTTTGAAGATACCACTAAAGGCTCAACGCTCAGCTACAGAGAATATAGTTGAGTACATTCCTTGTGGACCAGCCTACAAGGAAGTATATGCATACATGGATTGGGTGGATAGGTATATGAAAGACATGGGCATGCTCTGGAATATAGTTTCAGACGACACTCGTAGAGTGATGGATACAATAGCGCCAACATGATATAGGATGGTACAGGATGATTTAGTGATAGGAAGAAATATGCAGGGGTGTTCATTGGAACACAGTAGTATACAATTGCGTTTTGGGGTGTTTCCTTTGGGGATACCTCCCAACAGAGTCCTCACGCATACCAATGAGTTGAGGTTACCCATGATTAGTGAGTGGATGGGTGAGCCTCAAGGAGTATCATATCCCTCGATGATCGATATTCATCTAGATATCATAATATGAGGGCCAAGGATAAGGATACTCAAAGGTTTGTTTCTTGATTTCCTTATGAGTTATTGTTCATTCCCTTAGGGTTTACCAATGCACTAGCCATTTCCCATTCTTGCAGGAAGTGGAAAAGGAATCTATTGTTTTTATTTGATTCCCTCATGGTATACAAGAGGATAAGGAGAGTATCAGTGGAGACAATTGAATGAGACAAGGGGCATTGCAGCCATGAAACGGGTCTTTCATTTGGACAATGCGATCAATGCACAGAGTGAACAGAAGGAGCTCCATACTCTATTGGATTGGTTCAAAGATTTTTCAGCAGGAATTGAGAGTGGTGAACTTCCAATTTGGTGGTGGGATCCTGTGATCTAGATTTAGGAGTGGAACGATCTAATTAACAAACTGAATAGAATAAACAAAGAGATATGTAGAATAACACAAATATCCAGTGAACAATATCTTCAATTAAATAATGAAATAGGTTGAAATTGTAAGAGAAGAGATGTGGCTTCTACGTGCATCCATCTGATAAGAGATTTGGATACTATGCACATCCGTCTGAGAAGAATGGATTACAATGAGGCTCCATGGGTATTTTTTATATTACTCATGAATTCCAAAAACCTAGACATCCAAAAACCTAACGCTAGAAGGTGAAACACCAAAAGTCATGTGGGACCTATGGGTAAGTTGGTGTAATTTGGTACCTCAATGTGGGACCTATGGGTAAGTTGGTGTAATTTGGTACCTCAACTTCCTAGGGTCATAAATTTTTCATACGACTTCCATTTTAGGTGCATGATATCCCGTTGGAAAGGAATTTCAAAGAAATACACATTATGTCGTCAAAATCTAACTCCACCTACAGTTTGACTATGGTGATCCAAAAAGAAAACATTTAGGGCCCCAAAATGGCCCTGGAATTACAAGAAGATGCGTTTACATGAAAACATACAAAATAAGCTATTTGGATTAGGAAAGAGACAAACCATATCCATTTGGAGGATGTGTGGGGATTCAGATAGCCCCAGAAGTGTAGAACCCATAATTATAAAGCAGTAAAGAAGAACATGCTAAAAAAAAAATAGACACGAGGAGCTAATTGGAATAGGTGGATGGCCACCAATATCCACCTAGTTGAATCCTTCCCCCTTATGAAGCAATGGTCTCCATTGCATTGATTTCCCCCATCAGGTGAGTAAACTTCTGCTGGATTTGTCCCTAGATGAGCCAATTTCCATGGTGTAGGATTTTCCTTACCTTGACAACCTGATAAAGTTGGATCCATTGTTGGCAAGTGCCCTTGACCTATGTGTCCACTATATGATCAATGGATGTTTGTTACATGCAATCAAGGTTGATCTTTGTTTGTGTCATTTGTTCTGCGATATTAGAAGTGTCCAATAATGGTGGAAAATAAGGCCAAAGGAGGTCCACATTGAATATTAGATGAAGACCAAGGAAGGGTGGAGAGTTGAGCTCAAAATCATTTCTACCCACAACCTTGGTTATAGTGTAAGTCCCATAACAAAGTGGGAAAAAATTCCAATGGGGCCCAGTGAGATGCTCATTCTACATATGTAACCAGAATTTGTCACCAACCTAAAACTAGTGTGGCACCTTGTGTTGATCATGGCATTGCTTGTACTCATGGGCCCTCATCTAGGTGACCAAGGGTGGTGGCAGGGCCAATTTCATGTGGAGGAAGGAGAAACAAAAATCATTCGATGATCCGAAGCATTGCTTATGCTCAGCTCCAGTACTCTCCTTTCCCTATGTGAAACAACCATTTAGGATTGAGACTAATGGATTTGACTATGCTGTGGGTGTAGCTCTCACTCATCACGAGCATATGATGTCATACCATTATGGGAAACTCTCTGATATTTTTCATAAATACCCCACCTATGATCATGATCAGGCAAACCTTTGTTCAAATATTTTTGGGGCTTTCTTGATCATGATCGTTGAAGTTGGCAAGCCCCAAAAAGATCTGAAGCTTAGTCAGTGTGGTTGGGGCTGGCCAATCACAAATGACTTGGATCTTAGCTTTATCAACATGTTCCCCATGCTCATCAACAATGTAGCCCAAGTATTGGACCATGTTCATTCCAAAAGATAATATTTCCAGGTTTTCATACAACTTTTGTTGCTACAGAGTGCTCAAAACCTATTGAATATGCCACATGTGCTCCTCCCATGTTCTTTTGAAGATGAGGATGTCATCCAAATATACCACCATAAAGGAGTTGGTGAAGGGTCTCAATACATCATCCATAAACCTCATGAAAGTGGTTGGTGAATTTGTTAATCCAAAGGGCATGACTAACCATTCATAGAGACCTTATTTAGACTTAAAGGTTGTCTTCCATACATTAGTTGGTTCAATGGGAACTTGGTGGTAGCTAGACTTTAGGTCAATCTTGCTGAATAACTTTTCCCCCTTGAGTTTTTCAAGAAGGCCATCAATCTTGGGAATGGGGTAGCATTTCCTGACTGTTATTTTATTTAAGTCTCTGTAATCAATGCATATTCGCAAAGTCTCGTCCTTCTTTTGCACCAGTACAATCAGGCTTCCTCAAGGGGAAGATATAGGTATGATGTTTCCCTTTTGAAGAATATCTTGGATCTAATGGTCAATTTCGTCATTCTCCATCAGCGAGCATCGATAGAATGGTCCATTAGGTATAGATGCATTGGGGGTCAAATCAATTGGATGATTGACTTGACAGTGTGTCGGTACCCTTGTAGGCGAGGAGAATATGTCTTTGTATTCTTCCACGATCCCATCCACTTGCTTCTACTACAAACATAGGCGTTTTGTAGAGAACATGGATGTGGTGGTGACCTTCTACTTACTATGAGCACAGATCACAAAGAATACAAAATTCCCAGTCTGTGAAATGACCTTATTTCATCGCTTAGCATAGATTAAAAAAATAGTAGTAAGCACTGCTACCTATGGGATCCTGTAGAATTGTCTACCCAAAGTAATAACAACACTGCAAGGTCTAGACTCATACACAACATGATGCTTCCACAAATATGGTTGTCCTAAAATAACATGACAAAATTCAAGGGGATCAATATCAAACAATACCTCATATTTGAAAGGCTTGATACTATAGGGAAAACGACATTTTTGGTTGACACAAAGAAATCTTCCTTGGCGAAGCCAACTGATGGTGTAGGGTTGTGGGTGTGGTGTAATTGGTAGGTCTGATCAGTTGATGACCTCTGCCGAAATCAAGTTCTTCTGACTACCGTTGTCAACAATGAAATGAATCGGAGCGCCCTTGACCTGCATCTACGAGTGAAAGAGGTATTCCCCTTCCTTTGGTTCTTCTGGTTCACTTGGCTAGACTTTGGTGGTAGCGATAGTGACATTGGGTTCATCATCGATAATTCACTTCTCTCCTTCAAGATTTGACTCGACATCAAAATCGACCTCTAACTCGAAAGCCTTCATCTCAGACACGAGGGACTTCTTGGACCAACATTCTTTGGTGTTGTGCCAAGGCATTTTATGGTACTCACACCATTTTCTCTTGTCCTTTTTTGTCTTCTCATTGCCCTTCTTGTGTTGCGGCTTGGACTAGTTTTCCTGAAAGTGGCCATCTCGACTTGGTCCCTTGCTGTGTGTGTTGGGGCTACCTTTTCCCTGCTTCGGATATGAGGGGTTTGTAGATCCAAACTCTCTTCGTTTCTGCTTAAATTTTCAATCAATCTTGATAGCATATCTATAATCCATGCCCAAAGAGGTGATGTCCAGAAACTCCATTTCTATTTCAATATATCTATGCAAACAACTATGGTATTTGAGCACCAGATGATGCTCAAAGTATTTTATACCCAATTTGGTGCATAGGGTATGGAAAATATTGGTGAAATGTATTTTATACCCAATTTGGTGCATAGGGTATGGAAAATATTGGTGAAATCTGGTACTGTCTAGTCACTTTCTTTACGTAGGGTGGTCCATCTAGTGTACTGGTCCTCGTAGGTTCCAACAAGGTAGTATTTTTATTTAATGGTGTACGAGAAGGAATCCTGTGTAGGGGCCACCATAAACATTGTAGATTCCTCCATGACCCTTTTCTCAAAGTAAGTATCCCACCAATCTTTAACATGGGGAACGACCTTAAGGAGTACAAAAGTGATATTTTCCCTATTGGAAAAATTGTGGATCGAAAAATACCCTTCGCGAATATTCAACCATTTATCTACAACATTCGCATCTATCAGTCCTTCAAATAACAAAATATCAAAATTTACCTTTACCTTGAAGGGGTTTGCATGGTCGCTTGATGAAAATTCTTCTCTTGTGGGTAGTCGTCGAAGGATCTGCTCAAAGTTGTCCATCATTTCATTCCTTTTTCGCGTGAGGGCTTCCTCGAGAAACATTTTAATAGGATCTTATGTTCCATAATATTTATTTTCATCCCCCATGGGTTGTTTTCAGGCTCCACATGGCCAATCTGGTAATGGCTCGATTGGTTCGAGTCCAAAGTTCTTTTACCCAGATCTTGTCAGGCACATGCACGAAGAAAAATAAATAAAGAGAAGATCGCTCTTATACAATTGATCCAGATTTAGGAGAAGAGAGAAATGATTAATAGAATGGATACAATAAACACAAAGATATGGATAATAACACAAATATCTAGTGAACAATATCTTTTATTAAATAATGAAATAGGGTGAACTATAAAAATGCAGAACTGAAAACTTTCTCGAATGGTGGTAGCTATCTCCAAGAAGAGATGTGGCTACTGCGTGCATCCATATGAGAATAATGGATTACAATGAGGCTTGATAGGACTTTTAGATATTACTCATGAATCCCAAAAACCTAGACATCCAAGAACCTAACCCTAGAAGGTGAAATGCCAAAATTCATGTGGGCCCTATGGGTAATTTGGTGTAATTTGGTACCTCAACTTCCTAGGGCCATAACGTTTTCATATGACCTTCATTTTAGGTGCGTGATAGCTTGTTGGAAATTTCTTTTAGAGAAATACACATTTCATCATCAAACTCTGACTTCATCTACATTTTGATTGTGGAGAGCCAAAAAAACAACGTTTAGGGCCCCAAAATGTCCCTGTAAGTACAACAAGATGTGATGACATGAAAACATACAAAATAAGCTAGTTGGATTAGGTGAGAGGCCACCCATATCCATTTGGAGGATGTGTGGGGATTCAGATATCCATATAAGTTTAGAACCAACAATTACAAAGAAATACAAAAGAATGTTCTGAACAAAAATGGACACGGGGAGCCAATTTGAATAGGTGGGTTGCCACCAATATCCACCTAGATCATCTTGGCATTCATCTGAGTAATGGATTGCTTCAGGTGAGGTTGATAACTAATGGATTTGAGGTAGTGATTGGTCTATGTCGTTGTGGGGATGTTGTGAGAGGATCTATTGAGCATGATTCAATATGGCAAGGTGGATTTTCCCTCACAATAATTAGGATCAAGTCTATCCATAGGAGGACATACCTTGACTTCACTAAGATTCTTTAGAGAAACATGATCCAAGATAGCAAGTTCAACTTACAGGTCCAGAAGAGTAGAGAGTAGTATAAGCATGGTGATCAAACAATCATGATCGTAGGACTGCAACGTCAACATGATGGTTCCTCGTGGAGATTAGCTTAGGACCTTGGGATTACAATGTTTGATAGCTCAGTAGCCGATACAGATGAGATTGATAGTCTTTTCCTTCTGGAGTTTACTCATGGGGTGCATAGGATTGGTTTCTTAGAGGGGCGATCTCTTGAGGATTCGACCAAGTTTCTATAGCTTAGGATTTCTTGGATTATTAGGGACAGTGAGATGGATTATTGTATTATCACCTTGTATATCAATGCTATAAGTAGAGAGGGTTTCACATCATCGAGGTAGGCCCGAGAGAGGTTTGCATGGAGGGGATTTATAGATGATGTGTTGGGAGATATGGGGGAGTGTACGAATTGGTAGTAGAGTAGGTTAGAGCACACTCATCCCATAGGATTGATCTGACCTTTGATCACTTCTCGAAGAGAGTGGGAGAGCATCATAGGCTCATCGAGGGTGTAGTGGGAAATAGTATGTTTGCAATGATTGACTATTTCACACACTTTCCAATGATTTCTTCGAAGGTGACAGAGTTATCTGGTAGAGAAATGTTTAGAGTTAATAAGCGACTTTAATTCATTGCTAATAATCAGGACACACTTCTTTTTCTGATATTCGATATTAGTATGGAAGTGGATTTGCAAGATGTGACTTCATGTGGAATCCTATGTTGGCTAATATTCATGGTACTAGGCTCATCCCTTACAAGTATGTCATCAAGGAGTTCCAGGAGAGGAGGATGCTCACTGGGCACGATGGCCAGACATGTATGATAAGAGTGGCACAACATCAACATGGTGGGTTCTTTCTAAGATTAGCTTGGGACCCTAGGGTTTCAATATTAGTCAGTTCAACAGTTGAAATAGAGGTGAGAGCCAGTTTTTTAATCCAGGTGGATATCAGTGGCCAGCCACATATTCCATGGTCTCGAAAAACATTTTTCCATCTTGGTAGTTTTTCGACAGTTTTTTGGGTTCCAAACTTTCGGGGGCATTTTGAGGCCCTAAACGATGTGTTTTGGGGATTTGGGGCCTAGGTAACTACCTTTGGAACCTAGTCCAGTCGAAAGTATTTATTCTCGATTAGACATTTCTAACAGTGTATCGAGTGCCCCAAATGAAGATCGTATGAAAATGTTACACCCTCGAGAAGTTGACGTATCATCTACCCCCATTAGGGCCTACAAACATTTTAGATTTTCATCTTCTAGGGTTAGGTTTTTGGATTTTACTGATGTTAAAAGGGCCTTTGGAGCCTCATTGTAACAATCATGTTCTTGCAAATGTGAGTCGCCATTACATCTCTTCTCAGAGATAAGCTGCCACCATTCTAGTGAGTCTTTCAC
>CBVK0103282173.1:0-18648 GCA_900067695.1 Picea abies
GGAAGATTCCTCCCTCATTTAAAACCATTGGATATTAATGAGAAACTTGGCTTAATGAGCTACTTCATGAGTGTGAAAATAAATTTTTAAATATTGGTCTCCTTCATAAAAATTCCATGAGATACAGAATTTTGATTAAGTTTGGTAAAGAACTGAGTGCATTTGATTTCATCCAAAAGATCATTAATGATTGGAATGGGGAACTTGTCCTTGATGATTGTTTTGTTGAGAGCATGCAAGTCAGGGAACATGCTTTATTTTTTTAGTACCATGTCAATTGGGGATGAATAAGGATGACACTAGGGAGGATGACACCAATAGCTAGTAATTCCTGAATTATATTTTGAATTTCATCTCTTTGAGAAAATGTCTAGTGATAGATAAATATAGGTTTTCATGTCATTCCAAATGATTGTGAATTTTTGGAGATCATTTTACAAGCCTTTTAATATGAGATATTTCTAGGAGTTTTTTTGGTGTCTATTTTGGAGCTCTCTATTTCTTGGTTCATCAAAGATATTTTTTTGAATGTTCAAGGATTCTACATAGCTATCAACATTAATCCATTTGAGGATTTTCTTAAATAATTAGACAAGATATCTTCTAGGGTTTTTTCCCTCCTTCTTAACTTGTTAACATGGGTAATTACTTAATCCATTTCTTTGTTTTTTCCTTTTGATTCCTTGGAAAGGGTTTTAAGAATTATATTCAAGTAAATTGATCTTGTTGGTGAAGGATTTTTCCTTGAGGAAACCCATCTTGTAGGGCCTTGGATTTCATGACTTGACTTGATTAGACAAGAGGCTACTTTCATTTGAGGTTCTAGTCTCTTACTTTAATCCATAATCCTTTCATAATCAATTCTTAGAGGGGCATACTTCTTGACCTCATAATCCCTAACTGAAGATAAGGCACTATGTCTAATTCCCAACAACCAACCACCAAAATTCATAAAATCAAAAGTATTAATATCTTTCTTTATAAAATAAATAAAAAATCCAAAAAAAAAATAAAATATAAAACACACACAAAAAAAAACATTTATTGTCTAGTGGATGATCAATGTTATATATTGCTTTCTAAACATATCATCCAAGGGTTTATGCCTCATGGTTAATATATAACCCTAACAAGGAAAAAATTATCTATTTCATTGTTCTTTAAGGATTGTTCTAACATATTGTGGGATGATTCAAGGAGTTCTTCAAATCTGTAATTTAATCTAATACACTAGAAATCATAATTGGTGAAACCCTAAAGGCTAGGGTCTAGGTACTGCTTTAAAGTTGTATTCTAATTCTCTCCTAGTCTATATTTCATTTCTAGATTGTTTCTCATGATTATGTTAAATACATGTTTGTGACATTGATCTCCTAGTTGCTAATTGTATTAATCTTTTATTGGGAGATTCTCTTGGTCAAACCCTAAGGGGAATCACCATCCATTATTATGAGTTTATGCAAAGTTCATGATTACATATTGACTAATCTTGTAATTTGTTAGTGTTAGTTTTCATTTAAATCGGAAGATATCTCATATTTCATACCAAGAATGTAATAATTATATCATAACCTTCATGATATTGTTGTGGTTTTTGCTCTTGTTTTCCATTGAATACTAGTTAAGGAATATTATCACTTGTTGGGCATTGTTCTATCTAATTGTATATCAAGGTGTTGTTTGTTGAATTGAATCATTTGCAATCTAATGACTTATTTGATAGGATTAATTCACTTAGATTGGGATACCACCCGTGGATTCTAGGATATGACCTAAAGTAAAAGGGAAAGGTAGTAAGGTGGTTGTGGTGCATTTCCCAACTATGCTTACCACCTTAGAAGAACAAGTGGAGATATTACAAGGGTGATAATTTGAGTGGAAATAAGGTGTATAAGAGAGATGGAAAACAAAGTTGAATCAAATCCATAATAAATATAGGGTGCAATCCAATGAAAGGGGGAATAATTAATTTGAAATCATTCTCACCAATAGATTTGGTGATGGTGTGGGGCCCATATAAGAGTGGGTAAATATTCTAATTGATTCCAATGAGGTATTCCATTTTCATATACAATTGTAACTTATCTCCCACTTGAAACTTGTGTGTAACCTAATGCTAATCATGGGGCTACTTGTTCTTGGCATTGGATTTTTGCAAAATATCATGAAATTAAATTGTCATTTCCATGCTTGGTTGAAGGAAATACTAGCATATATCCCATGGGAGATGAACCCAAATGGTCATTATGGGGTTGTAGGTACGTGAGCATGTTGGGTATATGTTATATTACATTGCACTAGGTGCACAAGGGGGTAATAGAGGGGTCAAGCACTCCATTTCTAGGGGATTGCACGGGGGAGGGATACCCCCTACATGGGGGTTCAGGGGTAGCACATGGTTTTCAATGATGGTTTTCTATTTTCTATTAAGGAATTAGGGTTCTTGAATAATACAGGTTATTGGATTAGGGTTTTGGATGCTATGGGATCCTATATGTATATTTTACTTTAAACAATGTATGAAGTGAATGAATATATAATATGTTGGTTTTCCTAGTTTGGGTTTCCAGGAGAAAAATATCTATGTAATGTGTGTATTTTCCATTGTATCTTTTATGTTCTTTTATTGAAAATTTGCTTGTAGTAAATAATTGTATAAGGATAAAATCCACATTTGGTATCAGAGAAATTATTGACTTCAAGGGGATGCCTTTGTGGTCAAGAGTTTGGATCAAGACTGTGATAAGCCTTGTTACAATGGGAGATCTATGGTATTGATTCTTTGAGTGAAAAATAAATGGAGAGTAGTTTGGAAATAGAGATCAAGAAATTTAATGGGAAAAGTTTTTAGTTGTAGAAGATCAATATGGAAGATCTATTGGTAGATAGAGATCAGTGTATCACGGTGGATCGAGGTATTACACCTACAAGATGTCAGCAGATGACTGGAAAAAGTTGGAACAGAAGGTGAAGAGAACAATCTGATTGTGTCTCTCAGATTCAGTATTACTGAATGTGTCAGTGGAAGCTACAACCAAGGCTTTATGGAATAATTTAGTGGATTTGTATAAGTCTAAGTCCCTGGTAAACAAATTGTTCATGTGGAAGAAGTCGTAGAACCTGAGGATGAAAGATGGAGACTCAGTGATAGAGCATATGAATGCATTCAATACAATGGTAATTCAACTATTATCTTTTGATATTAATATTTATGATGAAGGTAAGTGTATCATTTTTTTTTTCTTTACCAGACTCATGGGATGGTTCGGTTGTGTCCTTAGGTAGTAATACAACTACTTTATGTTTCAATGATGGGGTCTCATCCTTATTTTCTAAGGAGATGAGATGAAAAAATATGGAAGGACAGAGCACAAATGCCTTATTTTCCATAGGAATCTCCCAAGTGAGAAATAGATCTAAGTCCTCAAGTGGGAGAACTAAATAAAAGGGAAGATCTAAATCTCCCAAAAAAATTGTAAAGGTATGTTGGAGATGTGGAAAAGAAGGGCACTATAAGAAATAATGTAGATACAAAAGTGTTGATAGAGGGAAGGGACCTAAATATGCTCCTTCTACAGAAGCACAAACCTACATGGAAGAAGGAGGGGATGTGTACTTGTATTCTTCAAGAACACATGCAGTGAGGTATGGTTGATCGACTCAGGTGCATCCATTCATATGAATCCTCACAAGGAGTGGTTTTGAGAATATGAAAGGTATGATGGAGGTGATGAATCGACAACAAAAATCATAGGACAAGTAAAATTCAAGTTAATTATCATGGATGGAAGGATTAGAAAACTCCCTGGTGTTATGCACATCCCAGGGTTGGCCAGAAATTTGATTTATGTAAGAAACATGGATGATGCAGGGGTAAAAACAGTGTTTGAGAAAGAAACCTACAGGATGGTTCAAGAGAAAATGGTGTTGTTGAAGGGAGTTCGGGTTGGAACCTTGTATAAGCTACTAGGAATCACTATTAGTGACAGGTGCAACAATTTCATTGTTCCTGAGGTTGGAGTTGAAGAAGAAAAAACTCTTATAGTCTTTAGAGAAAATACTATGTTATGGCATCAAATACTTGGACATATCGGAGAGAAGGGCCTTCGAGTATTACACAAAAAATATATGGTTGACGGTATGTTTAAATGCTCTCTGGATTTTGATTTATGTGAACATTTTGTTTATGAGAAGAAGACTTGGGTAAGATTCCCCTCTGGTGCAATGAAGGTAGAGGTAATTTAACAGTTTGTTCACAATGATGTGTTTGGACCTGTGTCAGTTCCATCACTAGAAAAATATGTGTACTATGTCTCATTTATAGATGACTTCTGGAGGAATACATGGATTTATTTCCTCAGAAAGAAATATGAATTCTTTAAAAAAATCAAAGAGTTTAAGGCTCTTGTGGAGAATCACGCAGAGAAGAGAATTAAGGTGTTGAGGGAGGATAATGGTGGATAATTATATGAAAATGAATTTGAATAATTATGCAAGAAGTGTGGCATAGAAAGTTAGAATACTACTCCATATATACTTTGGAAGAATGGATTTGTAGAAAGGATGAATAGGACATTAATGGAAAAAGAAAGGTGAATTCTCAGTAGTGTCAAGTTAGGAAAGGAATTATGGGTAGAGGTAGTGGGTACTACATGTTACATGCTCAATTGATCACCCTCATCAACACTGGATGAAAAGACTCCACATGAGGTATGGAATGGTAAGAAATGGTCTCTCACACATCTCAAGGTATTTGAATTTGATGCCTATGTTTACATTCCAAAGGAAAATAAGAGTAAGATAGATAAAAAAGATGAAAAGTGTATCTTTATTGGGTATAAATATGGTCTGAAAGGTTATAAGATTTAGAACTCAAAAAATAAGAAGGTAATGTATGGAAAGGATGTAGTATTTAGAGAAATCAAAGATATTGTCAAACATGAAGTCCTACCATGGAAGGAAGAACCAGAGAAAATAGAGTTTGAGTTGAAGAATAATGAATCAGACTTTGCATAATGATAGAAATAGGAAGAAGAAGATCCTCATACTCCAGTATTGAGGAGATTGGATCGGGAAAGAAGGAAACCAAAAACATATACCCCACTTGATTTCCGCTCAAATTTTTCTTTGTCTATTACTAATGATGATCCTAGAACTATTAGGGAGGTAGTGGATTCAAAGGATGGAAAATTATGGAAAATGGCCATGGTAGAAGAAATGGAAGCCTTGGACAAGAACGAGGCTTGGGATCTACTGGATATGTCGACTGGAAGAAATCCCATTGGAAACAAATGGGTGTTTAAGAAGAAGTTGAAAACATAAGGAAAAGTGGAGAAATACAAACCTTGATTAGTAGAAAAGGTGATTCCCAGGTAGAGGGAATTGACTTTGGTGGGATTTTTTCTCATGTTTCCAAGTTAACTTCTATTAGATTTATTTGATCTATTTCTGGTACTTTTGATTTTAATTAGAAAATATGGATGTGAATACAACATTCCTACATGGAGATATGAAATAATAAATCTAAATGAATCAACCATAAGGCTTTGCTGTGAAGGGAAAGAATGAGATGGTATGCAAGATGAACAATCCCTTGTATGGATTAAAGCAATCACCAGGGACATGGTATAAAAAATTTGATACTTATATGCTGTGACTTGGCTTCAAAAGGAGAAAAGTGGATCATTGTGTGTTTAAAATTAATCAGTGATCATCTAATTTATTTGGTCTTGTATGTGGATCATATTTTATCGATAGGAAATGACAAGGAGATTATCCAGGATATGAAAAATCAGTTGTCCTCTAAATTTGACATGAAGGATCCTGGTGCTTTGAATTTCACTTTGGGCATGGAAATTAAAAGAGATTGAGAAAACATGAAAATCCAATTAAACGAGAGGAAATATGTCGAGACATAACTAGGAATGTAAACTGGTCATGGTTCCTATTCCTATAGGTGTAAAGTTATCTATGGATCAATGTCCCAAGACACAAAAAGAGGAAGAGGACATGTCACGTGTTCCGTGCTAATTTGGTTGGAATTTTGATGTATGCAATGGTCTGTACTATATCGAACATTGCACATGCAATGAGAGTTTTGAGTAGGTATATGTCAAAACTAGGAAAGGACCATTGGACAATAGTAAAGAGGGTTTTTAGGTATTTGCATGAAACCAATAGCTATGTATTGTGCTACCATGGAAGAATAGGATTGGAAAGAGTGTTGGACATACATGGCTTTATTGATGCAGAATGGGATAGAGAGATGGATCACAAAAGATCTACAAGTGGCTATGTGCTTAACCTATTTGGAGGAGCAGTCAATGGATGAGCAAAAGATAGCTTGTAGTGGCACTCTCAACTACACAAGTTGAATACATGGAAGCCACTCATGAAAGCAAGGAATAAATATGGTTACAAATATTTTGTTAAGGTATTGGGTTGGTATAACAATATGTAACGATAGATTGTGATAGTCAGAGTGCAATCTTCCTGGAGAAGAACTTGGCTTATCATTCAAAGACAAAGCATATCGATGTTCAATATCACTTTGTGAGAGACATGGTTGAAGAAAATAGGGTTTTGTTGATGAAGGTGGAAACTTTGAACAATGTTGTAGATTCATTAAAAAAATCTATGAGCACTGAGAAGTTCTCTTGGTGTAGAGGATCTATGGGCATTTCTGCCCTGGATTGTTGACTATGTAATCCAATAATCCATTGTATGCAAAGAACACAACAAGTGGGAGAATGTTGGGTATTTGTTATATTATTTGCAAGATTGGTCCCATGTAATGTACACTAATATGGGAGCAAGGGGTGGTGGGGGAGGAGCCCCCAAAATGTTTTTTGGCAGTTTTTTGCATCCATTTTTTGCATTGTTTGGGCACATGGTTTTCACCGATGGTTTTCTAATTTGGTTAAGGAATTATGGTTATTGAATAATCTGAGTCAATGGATTAGGGGTCTAGATGATGCAGGATCATATCTATCTATCTATCTATCTATCTATATAGAACTTCCCCTCATTTCAAGGATGGTACCCAGGGTAAACCAAATTTTGTAGAAAGTTGAGGCTTTTTCAATATCATGCTCATTTAAAAGCTCAACATGTCACTTGCGGGAATTGAACCTTAGTGGGGTGAAAACACCCCTTAGCAAAAACCATTCGGTCTACACCCAATTGACAAGGGATTATATATATATATATATATATATTGTACAAGGTTAAAATCTATAGGAAGCAGGAACACTGCTCCACCTCTCTTGATATTATTTGGTATAAATCTATATAGCCTCAATACCCATGTGTGGGTCGAATCGTCAAGCATGTTCCATGTGATTGCATTCACTAAACCATTTGGTCAATATTTTTCGTCATTCACATCAATTTTAAAAAACATTTTCATCATTTAATTATTACTTTCTAAATCAATATGGAGTCCCAATTCTTGTCAATGATTTTTCACGTCAACATGATTTTATAATTCCCTACCACACTAGGAAAGCTAATAGTAATATCTGTAGTAAGAACAATCCAAGTCTCATGTAAAAATGATCTAGTGAATTTATCATTAACATTGTTTTCATCATATCATTGCATAAAATATTTATCAAAGAATGACATGAATTTGATTAAATCAATTCACTATTATAAAATTTACTCAATCATAATTGAAATTAAGTCTCATCGTGATATTAAAGTCAATAAACATGTCATTTGTGAACAATTCCCTCAAATAATAAGTTTGGTTTGTCATAAAATTAGATAAAATAGGGCACTACATTCCCTAATTCCTAGATCTTATCTTCAGACCGCCACATTGCTTCTTTCCTCTCCTAGTTGTCCTCCTCTTTGGGCCTATCATTATAACTAATAAATTACTCCTACCATTAATACTTGAAAAAATAGTTAGGTACTATGCACCATTGTCTTATCCACTTCCAATTATGGTCTTCTTGAGATAAATGGAAGGGATTTGGCTAGGGTTGATCTACCAGGATTTCCTTTGTCAACCCTATAAGTTTTCAACTGACTAACATTGGAAACCAAATGGTGAAATCCCATGTGTTTCAATAGTTCCATCCTATACAAAACATTCCCAATATCATCAATGACTTTGAATAGTCCTTCAAAATACCACAATAAAGCATCAGACATGTCAATCGGTAGCTTGAACTGTTGTCTACCCAACTTAAGTAAGATTGAGTTTCCAACTTGAAACTCTGTCTCCCTTCTATCATGATTTTCCAAATTCTTCATCCTTTCAAATACCTTTTTCAATTGAATGTGCACAAACTCTAGTTGATCCTAGCATTCTTTGATGAACCCCAAGGATGGTCATTTTCACCCACAATGGCCTTGCAACATTATGTGGGGTGCCAATTGCTACAATCCATTTGCCAACTCAAATAGACTATACCTCATTGCTAAACTCTTTTACATGTTGTAATTCAATTGCGTTGAATCCAACAAATATGACAAGTTTTATTGGTTTGTAGGAACAAAATAACTTGATTAATCCTCCAAAGGGCCATTGATACCTTCCGTTTTCCCATTGATTTGTGGATGATAACTTGAAATCATTAACAACTTGCTTCCAACAAGTTTGAAATTTTTTATTTAGAACTACCCTATAAACCTTGTGTCTCTGTCCAACACAATTTTCAATGGGAGACCTCAATACTTTAAAACATTATTGAAAAACATCTTTGCAACCTCCACTATTACACAAGGTGCCTTCATTGGAATGAAGTTTTCATACTTGAAAAATCAGTCAACCACCACCAATATCCCATTGTAACCTTGTGAAATAGGTATTTGAGTGATAAATTCCATAGAGACACTTTCCTAAGGTCTCTCTGACATTGGTAAAGGTTGGGGTGGCTCTTCTTACACTATGGTGTTTGCCTTATTTTTTTGGCACATGATATAGGTATGGACATACTCCTCCATGTCTTGTTACATACATTCCCAATAATATCCTCATTCCACCAATGCCATAATCCTCCACTGTCTTGGGTGGCTTTCCAAAACTAAATCATGACACTCCCTTAAGATTTCCTTCTAAAGGATAGATAAATTATGCACATACATGTGATCACCAAATTACATAAATCCATTTTCCATCCAAAAATTATTCATTTTTTCTTCCTTCAGTTGTTTCATATGTTCAAAGTAGTGGGATCCTTCTCTAATCCCTATTTGATCTTCTCTTGCAAGTCTGAAAACACCTGCACTTGAATTCCCATAATCATTGCCAAATTTTGGTCCTCCAAGTTTGCAAGATGCACCTTTATTTTGAAGGAATTTGCTACTGCATTCAACTTACCCAATCAATACTCAATGGTAATTTCAAACTCTTTTAGAAAGTCTTTCCATTGTGCTTGCTTAGGTGAAAAATTTTGTTGACTGGCAAAGTAATTTGTTTTCACATTATTCATATTCATAATGAATGACCTTCCCAACAATTAATGCCTCCATGATGGTAGGAAATGCATAATTTTGATCATCTCTTTATCGTGAATAGGGTACCTCCATTCATGATCCTATATCTTTATGCTCTCATAGGCCATTAGATGACTTTCCTATGAAAAATCTCCTCCAATGGAAAAGTTTAAAGCATCTATCTACATTTCAAATGTCAACTCAATTTTTGGCAGTTTCAACATAGGTTCCATCCCAAGTTTTAACTTAAATTTGCAGAATGTTGCTTGACGATTCTCTAACCAATTCCATGGTCTGTACTTCTTCAACAAGTGACTAAGTGGTTTCAAAATATTATAGTAGCATTCAAGAAACCTGTGCTAGTAGTTATCTAAACAAAGGAAACTCCTTACCTCATATACTATTCTCATCTCCTCCCAATCCTCAATCGCCCTTATCTTCACAAGATGCATGTGGATGCATCCTTTTCCAATCCAATGGCCCAAAAATGGAATTTGAGTTTTCCTAAAAACACACTTGAAATTCCTCGAGTATAATTGTTTATGACTTAGTGCCTCAAGATTCTTTTTCAAATGCCTCTTATGGTATTCCATGTTTTCATTAAATGACACAATGTCATCTAAATAGACAACCACTAACTTATCTAAGGCTAGTATACACACATCATTCATCAGGGTGCAAAAGGTAGTAGTGGATTTGCACAACCCAAAATGCATAAAAAATGTTCAACATTACCATACCTTGTCATACATGCTATCTTTTCCTCATCTCCTTCAATAATTATCACTTGGTAGTATCCCTGCATGAAGTCCAACATTAATAAAACCTTTTCCTTAGCCAACTTGTCAAAATAATTTTCTACCAAAGGTATGGGATATTGGTTCTTGATAGTTTTCCTGTTCAATGCATAGTAGTTGAAGCACATACTCGATTCTGGTGTGTCCTTATTATTTCATAAGAGGATCAATGTGCCATATGGGGAACTCTATGACTTGATGAAACTAACATCATTGAGCTAAGTCATCTTCTTCCTCAATTCTTCCAACTCTAGTCCATAAGTTTTATAGGCATCCCTAGATGGATGATATAATCCTAGTTCAAGTTCAATATGACGGTCAATGGTGCAACTAGGTGGGAGAAATTTAGGCAAAGACTTAGAGATTTGGTCAAAAAAACAATTTAACATATTGGAAAGTGACGGTGGAAAAAGCATCCCCGCTCCACTCTCATCCACTTCTCCAATCAATGATGCAACACAAATATGAGACTTGGGGTGTTGAACCACCCTGTTCATGCTGAATGCAAACACCAACCACACTTTTTTATCCAACTTCCCTTCTATTGTGTGCACAAAACAAATATTCTATCTACCAAGTGTCACAAACTTATCCACAAATGGCATGATAACTAAATGATTTCTCTTTAGGAAGTCTTGGCCAAGGATGAATTCAAAATCATCCAAATAATCCATTGTGAAGTTTGCATGGCCCTTCCACTCATCCAATTGAATGCCAATTTCTTATGAAACCCTAGATGCCACTGTATCCTTATAATTGACTACCTTGACTAAGTGATCACTACATAATCCAACTCTAAGTCTGAATTCAACTACCAACCCTTTCAAGAAGTTGTGGAGACATTGGAATTCACCAACACCTGTGCCATTTTTCCATTCACAATAAATTCCACATAAGAAACCTGCCTTAATCTCCATCCTTTGTTTCCATCGAAGGTGCCTATTCTCTACAAAATATCCTCCAAGGAGGGTTTCTCCCTTAATTATATGACAAAAAAAAATACACATAACTTGTTGAAGGAACTAAATTGCAACATGAAGAAACCAAATATTTACCTTTGCCTAAGTGGTTTTCCAAATAGTACTCTACATTCCCATATTTGGAAGGTATACTTGTTTTGTGTGGGAATGTTCAAGATCAACTTCTCTTGAACCCAAAACTATCCAAAGAACATCCTCCATAACCATTGCACGAAAATTCACTATGTTGAAATGCACTCTAAGGTGTGGTGGGACACTCATCTAAGCTGCTCCTAAATTGGCTATTACATGCAACAACAATTTTATGCTATCTTTCTCCACCTTCATCTAACCTCCAATGTTTTCTAGGAATATTCTTGATGATAGCAAAAAGAAGGCTCATTCCAACACTTGTGCTGCTCAATGGAAGGACACCCTACCTTAAGAGGCAAGTGAACATTGTTTTCCTTCTTCGCATTATCAATATACAATGGTATATTTCCATATTTCATCTTATTGTCTCTTGTTTCTGGTTATTCTTCATTTTTATTCTTTGTATACTTGGTTTTGTTTAAGGAACACTACAAGTGGTATTAGAAATCTTTCCCGAGTCAATGTGCCTCTAAATTTTAGTAGAATTGTTTTTAGTCTAGAGATGTGTTTCAACATCTTTAAATAACATAGTGATCTATCATTCAGTGGGTAGAATTTTGGTTGGGGAAGAATAAACATAAGAAATGCAAGTGGAATCACTTTGTTGGAAACCCTTTTAACCCCTATTGGTACTCCTACTAGTAGTGTTGGAAGGTATATTGGAATTCCCCTAGGTATAACCGAAACCAACTCTATATCAATCGATCAATTGTCTTGTTTCTATAGTACACTAATAACAACACTTAGGGAGATTAATCTCCAGTATCCGGGTATTCAAGTTGTATGGCTAAGGGAAAAATTGAGCCTCCTTAGTTAGTTCCCTAAGATATTGGGTCAAGTACTACTTTTGTACCCCAAAATTATATCAGAGATATATAGACACCTAACACTCCTCTATCTCTAGGACCTTGCAAACCCTATGTTTTGAAGTCATCCTACAAAATTCCTACATCTTTGCATCTAGAAGGAATTTAGAGATTTTTTCACTATAGTAATAATCATTTGGGAGTAATGCTCCCATAGGAGTAGTAATTAGGATATTATGACACCATTGTGGGAGACCTATCTCAAAATATTCTTGGAGTTGTGTTGATCACTTGGATCTCCCTCTCAAGTAAACCCTTTTTTTGTTTGTGGACCCAACAATATAGTGAGTTAAGGTATATCTAAATAGAATCCTTTTAAGCAATTGATCGTAGTAAGATAAGTGGAAAATAACACTTCCACAAAATATTGTTGGTCCCATGGTTCAGACTCATGACATGACCAACTCAAAGAACCAACAAATAGACCTAACCCCCTCAGTGTTGATATCTAGATACCAAGGTTTCTAACATTGAGTCTACACTTAGCCTTATAAATGAAACAATGCAATCACATATAACCTTCTTGAAATTTTTAGGTGACCACCTAAATATCAAGGCAATATATCCAAACATTGATCTAACCAAGGAGGAATTTACCACCCCCGAAGTGTAGGCTGCACACATATTTTAGGATAATCATCACCCATGCTTTTAGGATCACAATTTATGGCACCATTTTATAAAGGTTTACATAAACAAATTTGATGGTTTTGACCCCTTGGGGTGTGTGTTACCCAAATGGAACATTATTTATTTCTCCTTAGAATTACTAATGACTTACCAAAAGTAAATGTGGGGATCTTATATTTGGACGTTGAATGGTGGCAATAGTATAAGAAGGCTTATTAAGGCTACATTTCCTGGACCCATTTTGTGCAAGTACTTTATGTTCATTTTGAATGTGACACTCACCATTTGGGATGCCTGAAAAAATTACGCCAAACATGCACAACTATGGAATATATTACCACCTTTGAGCAATTGGAAATCTGCACATTTGGCCATTCTCATTTATTTTTTAAATAATGTTTCATCAATGGTCTCAAGGAAGAAATTAAAGAACACATAAAGTTACAACACCCACAAACATGGTTATAAGCTTGTGACAGAGCTACAAAAGTTGAGATAGTGATCTATTCACAAACTAAAAGACATTTATTTACCACTCACTCTAACCCACTTGTGGAAACTACTCCCAACTCATCCAACTCATAGCTATTCCACATCCACACACTATCTCTTGAAGACTCTATGGCATAATTTCAATACCTCCATCTTTGCTATAATTGTGATGAGCGATATTTCCAAGGGAAAAAATGTAAAGAACACAAATTATTTCAAATGGATGTATCTCAACACCCCAAACCTTGAAATTTATTTGCCACATCAAGCATTGCAAAGTGATTATGTTGATTGAAAATGGAAACACCCACAACTTATCCATAGGAAAGTAGCACACGACTCTCATTGTGAAAATGATTGTCAATGATTGCCATTGGTGGTATGCTAAAATTTGGGGGCCAATGTGAAAATGTGAAACTACAATTTGGTGAGTATCATCTCAAAACTCACATGTTTTCAATTGAAATGGACAGTTGTGATATAGTTCTTGGGGAAGACTGGTTACACACTTTATGAAAAATCACCATGGATTTCAAAGAATTATACTTGAGCTTCATGTAGGAAGGGCATAAACATACCCTCAATGAGATTACATTTGTTTCCCATGAAATTATCACCTCTCATTGTATGGAGAAGTTGTTGGAGAGAGTATGCTCAAGTGTTATATCATAGTTCAACGCCATATAACTAATTGACACCACACCACAAGAGATTCACCCTGATTTGCAACTAGTTCTCTCTAAGAATTAATAGGTATTTGAAATGCCACAAGGTTTACCACCTTCACATGGGGAACATGACCATAGTATCCCCCCATTCTAGGTAGTTAACCACTCAATCTGCATCCTTATCAACTCCCTTTGGCATAGAAAAATGAAATAAAAAAGATCATTCAATAATTATTGGAGGTAGGAATGATACGTCCCAGTACTATCCCTTAATCATCACCAGATGGTCATGGTATTAAAGAAGGAAGGTTCTTGGTGCATGTATCTTGATATCCAGGCTCCCAATAAGTTGACCATCAAGGAAAAAATTTCTATCCCAGTGATTGATAACCTATTGGATGAAATTCATGGATCCAAGTTTTTCACTAAACTTGACCTTTATTCTGTTTACCACTAGATCAAGATGAAAGAGGCATACACCCCTAAGAAACCTTTACATACACATGAATATTATTATGAGTTTTTAGTGATTCATTTTGGCCTTTTCAATGCTCCATCAACTTTCTAGAGCCTCATGAACAAGATCTTTTGACCATTCCTTGCAATTTTATGCTAGTATTCTTTGATGATATTCTGATACTAAAAAACATGGGAATACCACATAGAGAAATTTAATAGAGATTTGCAACTCCTACAACACCACTAGCTAATCGTAAAATGCTCCAAATGTGGTTTTGGGGCTTCAAAGGTTGAATACTTAGGTCAAATTGTAAGTCAGAAGGGAGTACGAGTTGATCCCAAGAAAGTCATAACTATGCAAGGTTGGCCCTATCCTAAAACCCCGACGAGCTTGCACAAATTCTTACAACTTATAGGCTACTACAAGAAATTTCATCTGGATTGGATCATTATATAGTTTTTCATCTATATTGGTACTTTCTAGGTGGAAAACATTGGAGGAATAGACTTGCAGGGCTATTTTAGCAGTAGGTCTTGGTTTGGAAAATTAGGGTCGAAAATTGTTTGAAATCTTCCAAATCCATTTTGAGGCATCAAATGGTATTTTTTTGGGTCCAAAACATTATTTTGTGGAAGATTCCGTATTCTACACACTGAGACCTTTTCAACAGTGCAAGAATCACCTTAATCGAAGTTCGTATGCAAAATTTATGCCTCCCACAAGTTCAAGTACCGTGTTGACCACCATTGTATGAGTGGATGCCACACCATCCACCATTACTCAAACATATGGGGCTAGCCATGCGTGCAGTTTCAATAAGATTTTAGAAGGTCCACAATTATCACCTATTGAGGGTTTAGGAAGTCAAAACCCTAACCCTAGATGGTTATAAGGATATGTTAAATACGAGGCCTCTAGGAGGAGAAGGGGTTCCATTCTTTAGTATTGTACTTGTTCCAAAGCTGAGAAAAACATCCAGGAGTGGTATTTTGAGAGCACAAAAAAGGAAAAGTGATATTCTTTAGTATCCTTTCAGGCCATAGTGTCATAGGAAACTCCATAGTTATTCTTTAGTATCCTTTCAGGCCATAGTGTCATAGGAAACTCCATAGTGAGTTCCTTTGTATTTTCATTTTAATAATTGTAGCCAGGAGAGAAGAGCATTGACCTCACCTTGGAGTTTGGTTTTCTCCCTATTGGGTTTCCTAGGGTAAATCTTGTGTTTATTTGTGTGGAATGTGTTTTTTCATTTACCTATTATTTTGTTTTTGTATTTTGCTTATTTGTAGATCATATTGGTATTAGAGTAGTTTTCTTTGGGGTATTTATGGAAAGATATAAAATCCGAGAATTGGCTTAAGAAGAAAGTAGCAGAACCCTAGCCATTGTAGATGAGTATGTCCACAACAACCCTTGAGATCAAACAAAAGAGAGATTTGCAAGGATGGAAGAACAAGTTGCTGATATCTCTCGCAATATGACCCTCCTCATGGATGCTATAGAAAAAAACCTTGGACCGTTTTGGGAGTTTGGAGGGTCTTACCCAAAGATCGGATTAGAGGGGAAATTGAGAGATAATGAAGACCCATAAAAGGAGTCAAGGAAAGAGCCCGAAAAAGAGAAACCAAGTTCCAAATCCATTAACCCTTCACAATATTTATTTAAAATGGAAGTGAAAGTGGATATAAATACATACCAAGGTGAGATTGATACAGTAAAGTTGAATCATTGGTTGCAATAGTTTGAGGTTTATTTCAGTGTCCACCATATATAAGAAGAGCAAAAGATTCCATTTTCCAAACTAAAATTAGAGGGCCATGCATTAACCTGGTGGGAAAGTCGCATGGAAACACTTAGGCTGGAGGGTGATCATCCAATAACTAAGTGGGAGGATTTCAAAACCCTCATTAAGTCCCAGTTCTACCAATAACTAAGTGGGAGGATTTCAAAACCCTCATTAAGTCCCAGTTCTACCCTATTGGGTATGTAAAGGACCAATGGATCCATTGACATTACTTTAGGAAAAGGAAAGGGAAAAGTGTACAAGAGTAAACCACCGAATTTAGGAAGATGGATTTCATGTTGCATATGTCTCCCAAGAACCAAAATGTACTCCTCAAGTATTTGGGGGGTCCACACATTCATTTGTGAAAGAAAGTGATGCTCTTCAAGCATTAGACATGTGATGAAGCCCGTGTGCAATCACAATATCTAGAAAATATAGGCCACAATAAAGGAACACCAAGTGATTCCAAATAGAAAGAGCACCAAGACACTTCTAAGGAGGAAAATAAGAAGTGGAAAGGGAAATACAAGAAGATGATATCCACTGCACAACAGTACAAGGATCCAAGTAACCACTGTAACCATTGCAATATCAATGGTCACACTAAATAAATGTGTTGGGAACTACATCCATAGCTAAACCCTAATAACTGTAAGAAGAATTCCAAGAAGAAGAACCTTCTAGCCATTCATTCAAGCAATCAGGTGGAGAGAAACTCATATGTGGATGAGAATATTTTTTATAATTTAACACAGAAGGAGATGAATCTCAGTAGCCTTCATCACAAGGAAGAGAAGGATATGAAAACACTATTCCATGTTAAGATATAGGTCAATAGTACCAAGGTAGATGCTCTATTTGATTATGGTTTGTAGACCAATCTCATAGTAGTTGATATTGTCAGCAAGCTTGGGTTAGAGGTTCATGATCATCCAAGCCCATACCCATTGTGGTGGGTGAACAATGATGGAGAAATAAAGGTCACAAAATATTCTAAGATCAAATTTGCTGTAAGTGAAGATTTTATTGATGAAGTGGAGTTAGATGTAGTATCCCTTGACATGTGTGGTGTAGTGTTTGGAAGCCCCTAAATGTATATGATGGATGTGATACTCATGTGGAGAGAGAACTAGTACCACCCGATCAAGGATGGGAAGTATTTCATCATTAATGCACATAAAGGTTAATCAAAGATCTCATTAGTAAGTGGAAACCAAGCAAAAAAGTTGATTAGTTCAAGTAAGAAGAATGTTTTTCTTTTATTACGAGAGAATTAGCTAGGTGATGAATCAGTAAGAGTAAAGGCATCCTTGGAAGGATGTGCTAAAAAGAAAAAAAACTATAATTGGAGGAGTTGTTGCAGGCATATAAAGGAGTGTTCCAACAACCTAAAGGACTACCACTTAAGAGGAAAGTGGAGCACAAGATACGGTTGTTTCCTGACTCCCCATTACCAAGTATTGGGATGTATAGAGAGTTTGTTCTCAAAGTAGAGGAAGTACAGAAACAATTGTAGTAGTTTTTGGAGTAGGGAGTAATTCAACCAAGCACCTCACCTTGTGAGTCACCTATTATCATAGTACCCAATAAGGATGGAATTGGTAGATGTGTATCAACTACAAAAATTTGAACAAGATTACACTCAAGAATTGGTACCATCTGCCTATGATCAATGATTTTTTAGATTAGTTGCAGCATGCCAAGTACTTCACCAAGTTGGATATCAAATTGGGGTACCACCAGTTACATGTCAAAGAAGAAGACACCTAGAAGACCTCTTTCAAGATGAGGAAAGGTTTGTATGAATGGTTGGTCAAGCCATTTGGTTTGTGTAATTCAACAACTACATTTATGGGACTAATGAATGATGTATTGAAACTGTATTTAGATTCATTATTCATAGTGTATTTGGATGATATATTGGTTTATATCTCTACTTGGGAGAGCACATCTCACATGTCATGTAGGTGTTAGAGACTCTATTAAAACACCAATTGTTGGATAAGCTCAAGAAATGTGATTTTTCCTAGCATTCATTGGTGTATTTGGGGTATGTGCTCGATGGAGGGGAGATCAAGATAAATCACACAAAGATGGAGGTCAACATAAAATGGTTAGTTCCTACTAGTGTCACTAAAGTTAACATCTTTTTTTGGGAAACACAATACTTAAGGAAGTTCATAGAATCCTTTTTAGTAGTAGCTACACCACTCCACACAATAACAAAAAGCAATAAGAGTCTCCAATGGGAAAAGATCAACAGAAACATTTCAACCAAGTAAAATGAAACATCAGTCAAGAACCAGTTCTCTCATTTCCTAACTTGTAGAAGCCCTTTGAAGTGGAGATAGATGCAAGTGGGTATGCCATGGGAGAAATTTTGATGCAAG
>CBVK0103284204.1:0-23220 GCA_900067695.1 Picea abies
TGCGCTCTTGAGCATTGAACCCTGGGTCTGCCCCTGTGCCAACAAATGGTTCCATTGTTGGGACTGGATTCCTTTTAAGGGAATGTCAAGGTGGTTATCATTGAAGACAGAGATTCAAAAGTGGATAGAGGACCAAGAGAAGGACTTTGCTAAAGCCTAGAATAAGAACCCTAATATTAGCAATGAGGATTGGCTAGAAAGATATATCTTCACTGATATACATGAGATATTCTTTGGATGGATCTATCAGGAGATATATGAGTGGCTAGCTAGATTAGTCGATACCCAGTTCGAGATCCGATCCAGACTTCCTGTGGTTTGGACATTGGAGTTGATCAAGAAGGTCAAGAAAGCCGATAAAACCGTATCACGAGTAGTAGATCACTGGTTTGATAGTACCATTGGAGGGTACATCACAAAGTTTGTTGTTGACAGAGTAGAGTCGTACAACCAAGCTGAAAGATATTTCTTCAAGGGACCCAGAGGAAAATTTCTGCAATTCCTAAAGTTGAGACTCAAGATGTTATTACATGAAAGGAACATCTTGAAGATACAATAGATTGGTTGGATCTTGAAAGGCTAATGTTCAAAAATTCAGACAGTGACAGCGACACAGAAGTTGGACATACGCGCAGTGGGAGAGTGTTCCGAGAGGTCCACCTTGCAAACCTGTTTAAGTAGAACTACAGGGAGGAGGGTTTCTACAGTGGAGAAGAAGCATATCTGACGAACAAAGAACATTCAGAACCCGTCGGGACCGAGGAAGGACAAGCTGAAGAAATTCACCATTGAGAACCTGAAAACTCAGAAACCACGTAGACCATCGAAGTAAGTATTGTTATCCTTCCCATTGATTCAGTCTTAAGCAACCAGATTAATCTCAGTCACCATAGCGTCCAGAGCACTGTCCATAGTAGTCCACCACATATTCAGTCAAGAACCCTAGGAAGATCTATGGCAGATGAGATGAGACTTCCTATATTTAGGGGAGATGGATCTGAAGATCCTGACCAGCACTAGTTCCTCTATGAAGCTATATGGAACATTAAGAATGTCACAGATGAAGCTGTCAAAAGAACCCAGTTCAGTACAACTCTCAGAGATCGCGCACTGAGTTGGTACATGAAACTCGTCCAAGGACTTGCACAGCCTAAGCCATTGAATCAAATCAAGAATGCGTTGATTGCAAAATTTAAGAAACCTAATTCAGAGTCACAATGTATCACAGAGCTAAAAGAGATCAAGCAGAAGGTGGTCGAACCTGTGTGGGAATTTGATTAGAGATTCAAAACCTTGACAGGTTGATTAACTTTTCAGATCCTGGATGAACAAAACAAAGAATGGTTCATTGTTTCCCTCTTACCGCACATCAGAGTTCCCTTGATGCAACATAATATTGCTTTGCAGGCTGAGGCATTGGATATCGCCATGAATCTTGACTTAGCCCTTATGGGAGAATCCAAGTCAGGTATGAGTCAGATCCTAATTCAGCTAACTAGTTTGTCTCTGCAGGTCGAAGATATGAAGAAAGACAAAGGAAAAGATAAAAGAGAAGACATTTGGTGTGTCAGATGCCGATCAGAAGGCCATGACAAGGAACATTTCCCTCTATTCAATGAATACTTGGCTTCTGGAGCCCCGAGCCCTTTGAAGCAAGTCACCTTACCCTGGTGCGAGGTATGTAGAAACAGACACCATACTGGTGAATGCTACTACATGCAAAAGTATCTTCGGACACCTACAAATTTGTATTGTACATTTTGTAAGTCTGTAGGGCATGATGATAGGGATTTTAGGGCTTATGATCTCATGCACGAAAGGTCAAGAGACATATATAAGATCCAAGGTGAAGTACAACAAGAAGGGAATGCTATGCAGTACAACTCTCTTGGGAGAGGAAACTTCAATCCTCACTGTGGATTCAGAGGAAGAGAACAAGGAGTAGGAATGGGTCAAGGCCGAGAACAGATCATCTGCTATAACTGCGCACAACCAGGAAACCTTGCAAGGGATTGTCAGAACCCTTTTACTACTTGCAGCTACTGCAGCTTGTTTGACCATGTTACAAAAGATTGTCCTGTACTGCTAGCTAAGCTTCAGGAAATATGAGGACCCCAACAGAACCCACAAGTGCAATTGATCTATGTTGAACCTCACGAAGAAGACCCTAGAGTCATTTTTATAAGCAGAGGAGGCGCTGTCACAGGAGAAGATAGACTGACACAAGGGAAGACAACAGAAGAGTTGGGAATCTGGAAAGTTGCAAAGAAGACTCAAACTTTTGATGCAAAGAAAGAAAGACAGATGTTTGAGGAAGCTAGGAAATAATTCAGAGGAAACCAAGGCTCTGCATCAAAGACTAGACCAGAAGTGAGAGAATAAGGAATGCCTCTGGCATTTGATCAGTCTGCTTCGCCAAAAGAAGGAAAAGAGGTAAGCAAGCGAAGAAAGATAAGGGAAAAGATAAAAGAGAAGACATCTGGTGTGTCAGATTCAGATCAGAAGGTCATGACAAGGAACACTTCCATTTATTCAATGAATATTTGGCTTCTGGAGTTCTGATCCCTTTGAAGCAAGTCACCTTACCCTAGTGAGAGGTATGTAGAAACATACATCGTACTGGTGAGTGATATTATATGCAAAAGTATGTTCAAACACCTACAAATTTGTATTGTACATTCTGTAAGTCTATAGGACATGATGATAGGGATTGTAGGGCTTATGATCTCATGCATGAAAGGTCAAGAGACATATATAATATCCAAGGAGAAGTATAACAAGAAGGAAACACTACGTAGTACAACTACCTAGGAAGAGGAAACTTCAATCCTCGCGGTGGATTCAGAGGAAGAGGATGAGGAGGAGGAATGGTTCGAGGCCAAGAACATATCATCTGTTATAACTACGCACAACCTGGACACCTTGCAAGGGATTGTCAAAACCCTTGTACTACTTGCGGCTCATTTGACCATGTTATAGAAGATTGTCCTGTACTGCTAGCTAAGCTTGAGGAAAGATGAGGACCACAAAAGAACACACAAGTGCAATTGATCTATGTTGAACCTCATGGAGAAGACCCTAGAGTCACTATTATAACTAGAGGAGGTTTTTTAACAGGAGAAGACAAACTGACACAAGGGAAGACTACAAAAGATTTGGGAATCCGGAAAGCTGCAAAGAAGACCCAAAATTTTGATGAAAAGAAAGAAGGATAGATGTTTGAGGAAGCTAGGAAAGAATTCAAAGGAAACCAAGGATCTTCATCAAAGAAAATACCATAAGTGAGAGAATATGGAATGCCTCTGGAATTTTATCAGTCTTCTTCTCCAAAAGAAGGAAAAGAGGTAATCAAGCTCATGGAATTTTTATACACTTGTATTAAGTTGATTCAAGATGAAAGCGTTGTACAAGAACTTAAAAATTTAATAAGACAATATGAGAAAGGAAAGATAGATCCTTTACTGAATAGGGCAGTACACCAAATTGGTAAGAAGACAAGGACAAATAAAAAATTACATTTGAACGCTCAAATAGGAGAATATGAGATAGACTATGTGGTCCTCGACTTAGGGTCNNNTATGTGGTCCTCGACTTAGGGTCGGAGGTCAATGTCATGATGAAGAAAACCTGGGCACAGATGGGAAAATTGAAGTTGATCTATTCTCCTATCAGGCTAAGGATGGCTAACCATCAAGCTATCAGCCCATTTGGACGATTCGAGCATGTCCCTATGGAAATTGATGGAATAAGAACATTTGCAGATTTTGAGGTAATTGAAATAGTTGATGACAGTTTCCCTTACCCTGCACTGTTAGGAATTAATTAGGCCTTCAATAACTCTACTATTGTTGACTTAAAGAAAATACGTATGAATTTTGAAGGAGACGGTCTGAGGGTCATCGCACCTTTAGATCCAAATGAAGGTCAGTGATACGCAGAGCCCATCAAAGAAGAAGATTGTGCATATGCACTAGAAAACATATGCAAGCTAACAACTAGACAATAGGACTACATTAATCCTACAACTGACGGGAACTTAAGCTAGCGAAGTGATAGCGCGTGTTCATCAGATTTAGAAGAAGCGTTGGAGAACTGGCAGAACCATATGTATGAAGTATGTACCAGAAGATTGCTAGATTAACCAAAGAAGTTCGTTGGATTGGCACAATAATAAGTAACTTACCCACATTTGATGGTCTAAACCCTTTAGAATCCTTCCTATCAGATTTTGAAGCAAGTGTACCAACACAATAGAGGCTTTTGGCAATGGATGAGACCTTGAAGGCCACACTAGCAAGATGGTGGGGGACACACAAAAGTAAAATTACAGATTGGGTACAATGTCGTACTCTAATGACAGCGCGATTCTCGACACAAGCAGAAAGTTGCGAAGTAAGGTACACAGGTCAAAGCTATCCAAAGGACCATGTGAGAAGATGCGAAGAATCCTGGAGCGATGTCCCTAGAGAACAGTGGGTGCAAAAATTCATTAACACACTGGACACTACACCTATCAACTGGTACCTTCAAGCGGAGCTGCGCCTCATCATTGCAAACTGGGAAGGTATGATTCAGAATTTTGTAACCACCTTTTTATTTAAAAGTGAATATCCCTCAGTATACCAAGTATTATAGATTGTGAGACAGAAAGTATTTGAAGAGGCATCTAGCCTCCCTTTGGAACAAGAAGAGGACGAATGGACTACGCCCCTCCAGAAACTGCAGAGCTGTTACAACATCAACGCTAATGAAGACGATGATCTGAGGAAGGTGAACATCGCAGAGACAGAAGGAAAAAGAGATGTGGAAGGGCCAGGAGTTGAGTTACCATTTATTGGACAGCCGATCAAGATCAAGAAAGTCAATATTGGAACATAGGAGACATCGAAGCTTTCCATGTCGAAGATTATTGGGACGTTGCTACCATTGACAAGATTACAGAGTTGTTGCACGAGCATCAGGACTTGTTCGACCAAGTTCACTGATATGAAAGGTATTAAAGGACCTATGGGAGAGATGAGGATCCCTTTAAAACCAAATACTAGACCATTCAAACAAAGACCTTACAGATTTAACCCTAAATATAAGGAAAAAGTGAAGATTGAGCTTGACAGAATGCTGGAAGCAGGCATTATAGAACCCGTGGAAGAATCAGAGTGGATAAGCCCTATGGTGGTGCAAGACAAGAAAACAGGAGAAATTAGGATCTGCATAGATCTTGAGAAGCTGAATGATGCTTATTTACATGACCCCTTCCCTACACCATTCACTGACGAAGTGTTAGATAAGCCTATGACCTCATGCATGAAAGGTCAAGAGACATATATAATATTCAAGGAAAAGTACAGCAAGAAGGAAACACTACACAGTATAACTCTCCTGGGGGAGGAAACTTCAATCCTCGCGGTGGATTCAGAGGAAGAAGACGAGGAGGAGGAATGAGTTGAGGCCAAGGATAGATCGTATATTATAACTATGCACAACTAAGACACCTCACAATGGATTGTCATAATCCTTGCACCACTTGTAGCTACTACAACTCATTTAACCATGTTATAGAAGATTGTCATGTACTACTAGCTAAGCTGAAAGAAATATGAGGACCTCAGCAGAACCCGCAAGTGAAACTGATATATGTTGAACCTTACGGAGAATAACTTAGATTCATTGTTATAACAAGAGGAGGTGTTTCTATAGGAGAAGACATACTGACCCAAGGAAAGACTACATAAGATTCAGGAATCAGAAAAGCTACAGAGAAGACCCAGACCTTTGATGGAAATAAAGAAAGACAAAAATTTGAGGAAGAAAGAAAAGAATTTAGAGGAGACCAAGGTTCTTCATCAAAGACAAGACCAGAAGTGAGAGATTATGGAATTCCTCATGCATTTGATCATTCTTCTTCGCCAAGAGAAGGAAAAGAGGTAAGCAAGCTTATGGACTTTTTACATACTTGTATAGTTGATTCAGGATGAAAGCGTTGTACAATAATTACAAAATTTAATCAAACAATATGAACAAGGAAAGATAGATCCCTTAATGAATAGGGAAGTACACCAAATTGGTAATAAGAGAAGGAAAAATAAGGAATTACATTTGAATGTTCAAATAGGAGAATACAAGATAGAATATGTGGTCCTCAACTTAGGGTCAGAGGTCAATGTCATGAAGAAGAAAAATTGGGCATAGATGGGAAAACCGAGGTTGATCTATTCCCCTATAAGGCTTAGGATGGATAATCAACAAGTTGTCAGCCCATTTGTATGATTGGAACATGTCCCTATGGACATCTACGAAGTAAGAACATTTGCAGATTTTGAGGTAATTGAAATAATTGATGACAGTTTCCCTTACACTCTATTGTTAGGAATTGATTGGGCCTTCAATAAATCTACTGTTGTTGACTTAAAGAAAAGACGTATGAATTTTGAAGGATATGGCCCTAGGGTAATCACACCTTTAGATCTAGATCAAGGTCAACGGTACACAGAACCTATCAGAGAAGAAGAATATGCATATGCACTAGAAAACATATACAAGCTAACAACTAGACAACAAGATTACATTAATCCTACAGTCGATGGGAATATAAGCTAGTGAAGTGATAGTGTGTGCTCATCAGACTCAAACGAAGCACTGGAGAACTGGTAGAACCATATGTATGAAGTATCTATAAGGAGATGTGTTATATTAACCAAAGAAGTTTGTTTGATCGACATAAGAGTAAGTAACCTACCCACATTTGATGGTCTGAATCCATTAGAATCCTTCCTATTAGACTTTGAAGCAAGTGTACCAACACAACAGATGTTTTTGGCAATGGATGAGGCCTTGAAATCTACACCAAAAATATGGTGGGGGACACACAAAAGTAATATTACAGATTGGGTACAATGTCGTACTATGATGACAACGTGATTCTCATCACAAGTAGAAGGCAGCGAAGTTTGCTACACAGGTCGAAGCTTCCCAAAGGACCATGTGAGAAGCTATGAGGAATCTTGGAGCAACATTCCTCAAGAACAATGGGTGCACAAATTCATTAACACGCTAGACACGACACCTATCAAATGGTACCTTCAAGCAGAACTATGCCTCATCACTATAGATTGGAAAGGTATGACTCAGAATTTTGTAACCACCTTCTTATTTGAAAATCAATTTACTTAAGTAGATCAAGCACTGCAGAGTGTAACACAGAAAGTATTCGAGGAGGTATCTAGCCTCCCCTTAGAATAGGAAGAGGATGAATGGACTATGCCTCTCCAGAAACTACAAGGTTGTTACAACATCAACGTCGATGAAGACGATGATCCCAAGAAAGTGAAGATCACATAAATAGAAGGCCAGAGAGATGTGGAAGGGCTAGGAGTTGAGTTACCATTCATTGGACATCTGATCAAGATTAAGAAACTCAATATTGGAACACAGGAGACACTGAATTTTGCCAATGTTGGAGATTATTGGGATGTTGCTACCATTGACAAGATTACTGAGTTGTTGCATGAATATCGGGACTTGTTTCCAACCAAGTTCATTGATATGAAGGGCACTAAAGGGCCTATGGGAGAGTTGAGGATCCCCTTAAATCCATATGCTAGACTAGTTAAACAAAGACCTTACAAATTGAACCCTAAATATAAGGACAAGTGAAGATTGAGCTTAACAGAATGCTTGAAGCAGGGATTATAGAACTTGTGGAAGAATTAGAGTGGATTAGCCCTATGGTGGTGCAAGAAAAGAAGACAGGCGAGATCAATATTTGTGTATATCTCAGGAAGATGAACAATGCTTGTTTGCATGATCCCTTCCCTACACCATTCACTGACAAAGTGTTAGATAACGTGGGAGGCCAAGAGGTTTGTTATTTTACAGATGGATTTTTAGTATACCATCAATTCCAGTTTGCCAAGGAGGACCACCATAAGACCATGTTTTCCACAGAATGGGGATCCTACCAATAAACAATGATGTCATTCAGATTGAAGAATTCCCCAGCCTTTTTTCCAGGGTGGTGGTCGAAGCGTTCAAAGAATTTTTTCATAAATTTATATAAGCATATTTTGATGACTGGACTATGTTTAGTTGTTGAAAAATCACATTGAATGTCTAAGGCTAATGTTGGATAAATGCAAACAATGTCAAATTTCTTTGAATATGAAGAAGTGCATTTTCTTTTCACCATTTGGAGTTCTGTTAGGACATATCGTATGTAATTAAGGACTGTTGGTAGATCCATCCAAGATTGTTATTATAGTTGATCTACCCCCTCCTACAACAGTTAAATAGTTTCACATTGCGTTGGGACACACAGGCTACTACAGAAAGTTCATTAAAGGATATGCTCAGATTACAACACCCATGGAGAATCTGTAGAAAAAGGATTGTCATTTTAGTTGGACTGAAGAATCTCAACAGATCTTCGACACACTAAAAGAGAAAATGGTTACTAGGACCATTATGGTCTTTCCAGATTGGACCAAGGAATTTCATGTACATATCGATGCATCTTCTATTGCTTTAGGAGCTATATTAGAACAGCCGAGGGAAGGAGGTATTGACCACCCTCTAGATTTTTCTAGAAGAAAGCTATCAACTACTAAGATTAAATACACCATCATTGAGCGCGAAGGGTTAGCCATGGTGTATGCACTGTATAAATTTCACCACTATTTGTTGGGAGGAGACTTTAAAATGTTTACTGATCACTTTGCACTGAACTACCTAGTCAATAAGCCAGTGTTGGGGGGAAGAATATGCATATGGCTTCTGTTATTTTAGGAGTATGATTTTGAGATCATAGTAAAACCAGGAAGAATGAACAAGGGTCTTGACCACTTGTCGAGGTTGGAACATGGAGAAGAGCCCACTAATTTGGAAGATACACTGCCAGATGAACAGCTACTAGTTATTAGAAAGATCGATGACTACTTTGCAAAAATAGTCCAGTTCTTGTCAACAAGAATGGCACCTAGTGAGTATACAATTCCACAGAAGAAACAACTAGTACTACGCACTGCATATTTCTCACTTATAGCTGGACATCTATACAAAATGGGCTCGGATGAGATATTGCGAAGATGTGTTATGGAGGCAAAACGACTGATGATCCTTGCAGAAGCTCATGAAGGCATCGCAGGAGGACATTACGAAGGTAAAGAAACTACGTAGAAGGTTCTTAGAGTTGGCCTTTGGTGGCCTGCCTTACATAGAGATGCTAAAGACTATTCTAGAGCCTGTGATGTATGTCAGAGATTTGGGAAACCATCTAGAAGAGATGAAAAGACATTGGCACCACAATTGACCCTACAAGCATTCGAGAAATGGGCCATTGACTTTGTTGGACCTATAAATCCACTAGGAAACTGTACAGGAGCAAGATACATCATCACTATGATAGAGTACTTGACCAGATAAGCCGAAGCAAGAGCAGTCAAGGACTATAGTGCAACTACAGCCATGTGCTTCATATTTGATGACATCATAACTAGGTTTGGATGCCCAAAGATCCTCATGAGTGATCAAGGAACATATTTCATAAATAAAACAGATGAAGCCTTGATTGAAGAATTTACAGTCCACCATCAGAAGAGTACATCGTACCACCCTCGAGCAAATGGGACAGTTGAAGCATTCAACAAGATTTTGGAAATCACATTAACCAATATTTGTTGTGTGAATAGAGATGATTGGGATTTGAGAGTACCAGCAGTGTTTTGGGCATATAAAACCACTTGCAAAAAGTTGACCATCCAGACCCCTTTTAAGTTAGTCTATGGTCTTGAAGTTGTTGTCCCAATAGAATACTTGGTGCCAAGCTTGAGAATCATTTCCTTTATAGGTATGGATGATACTAGCGTTGTTCAGGAGAGGCTCACACAGTTAGTTGAACTCGAAGAAGAAAGATTTATTGCAGGTTTCCACCAGCAGGTTCGAAAGGAAAGAGAAAAGGCTTATAATGACAGGCACATCAAGAAGAAGGCATTTAAGCAAGGTGATATGGTACTGGTGTATGATAGTAAGTTCCTAAAACATCCTGGGAAGTTTAGAACGCATTGGCTCAGGCCATATGATAGGTTATGTTACAGAAGGAGGAGTTGTGCAACTGCAGACATTGAAGGGAGAATGGAAGGAAGGTTTGGTAAATGGGAGTCAACTGAAGTTGTACTATGACAACCAGCTTCCTCAAAGCTCTCAGTAAGAAGCATAAAGAAAAGGGTCTAGGTACCAAGTGCAGTTGAAACTGGTTACCAGACACAGAAAAAATAGTCTACACAAGGACGGAGAGGAAGCATAGAGCAGAAAGCAAAGGCTCCACTGCACAGCCCAAAGTCGAAGTAAAACAGGAAGATCATAGCTGAAGTGCCTCGGGACGAGTCACAGGTGAGTGTTGGGGACATGTTGGCCCTGGGTTGTTAAAGGAAGCGAAGATCAAGGAAGAAGAGGTAAAATATGAACTTTGCGGAAGACACAGTGACTGTCATTGGGTCGAAGTGAGCAAAAGAGAAGAAAAGAGGGAGCGAAGTGAGGGAAAACAAGTTGTTTGATGAGGAGATCAAGGATGACAGATCAACAAGGAAGAAGAATCGTGGACAAGTTAGCAAGCAGAAAGAACCACCAATGGATGCTTTGGAGCACCGCACAAGAAGGAAGGAAAGATAGGCTGGCGAATCCCTAAAAATATGGGTCAAGTTGACCTAGGGTTTTAGACACCTAGGGTTTTGGTATCTAGGTTTTTGGACACCTAGGTTTCGGCCTAAGGATGTCAGTGAGCTATTGTAATGTATAAATAGATGTCAAGAAGACCTGGGATGGGTTGGTGTTATGATTATTGTTTTTGTCTTTGTCGTTGTATGATCAAGTGAGTAGTAGTGCGTGAGAAAGAAGTGTTGAGTACGAGAGCCTTCTGGTATTGTAATATCTTCAGCTAGGTGTGAATATCAACCCTGCAGCTAGGTGCGTAGGGAGGGGAGAGAAAGAGAGAAGGAAGAAGATCTACTAGCTAAGAGAGCAGACAAGAACTTTATGTTTTACCTTAATATATTATAGCACAGTTATGTGGACGTAGCCCTAGAGAGANNATTATAGCACAGTTATGTGGACGTAGCCCTAGAGAGAGGGTGAACCATGTGCATCTTGTGTTGTGTGTGATTGGTATTCTATCTCTGTCATTGATATATTGTGATTGTATTATTGTTTTAGATCTGATAAGTAGATGTGCATAATAGATCTAAGTTGATAAGTAATATATGAATGTTGTGATGTTCTTGTGTTAGATCCACTTGATATTCCTTCTGGTTGTAGACATCTTTGTGCTACAACCCCCTCATAACTTCTTCGGGTGAGACTACATCTGCTTCGCAGGTGTTGTTGAAAGGGCCGATAGTTAGGGATTTTTTGGTACGTTGTTGTAGTGTTAAACCTTGGGTCTGCCCCTTGTGCCAACATATGACATGAAGCACCCTTTACTCATAGCACTGATCTGTAAGGTTCTAACACAAGAATCCCCCCAACTTCCTTTGATATTCTCAAATTGTGCTCTACTCTCATGGGCCCCCAAAATAAAATCAATGAAATGACTAAACTCACTATCCTAGATCACGTCTCTCCAAAACATTGTAATAAAGTCAAAGTCTTCCAACCTATGGATATACTTGATCTAGGGTATCGTGAGGGAAAATATATCTCAACATATATAACAAAGAACAACATCTCCTCTCACAACATTCCCACCATGACGTGGACCAATCATTGACACAACCTTGTTGATCATCCTCCTCATCTAAAGTAGTCTATTACTTTAATGAATGTCAATATTCCACCACCAAATTGGAAGTTTGATCTGAACTCTAGTGATTACTCATTGCTTAAATAGAGGAAGTTTGATCTGAACTCTAGTTTTATCAATAACAACAATGAGTAATATCTAGAGTTCAGATAGAACTTCCTCTATTTAGGCAGCTTCAACACACCAGAATTAGATCTTTGTCCATGGGGAGTTATTTGAAGCATATAAAACTTGGTCCTAATTGATACATCAAACTCCAATGGCCTAGAACTTTCCCTAGTTAAGTGATAGCAATGCCCAACAATGAAAATGACCCCCACTTCAATAATCTCTACCTCCATATGAAGAAAAATGGCTCGGCAATGTACTAGTGTTCCCAACAAGAAGAATAGTGTTCCCTTCAGAAGATACTTGACCCCCTTCCAAACAAACTCGGTCCCAAATGAAGCATCGTAAGAAGATCTGAATGATCTCCTCTCAATGACCAGCTAGGGTGGATGGTCTCACCACCAAAACCATTTTTTCTTCTCTATGGGTTTTTGTCCCAATAGCCAAATCCACAAGAGCTCTCTCAAATTCATTTTTAGAAAATATCAATGCATAATAAGAGAGGGTTCCCCTCATTTTCCTTTTATCTCTTCATTGACCCTTTTTGGACCTTTTTACGCTTTTAATAAGTTAATATGAATTTATAAACTTCAAGTCACTTAAACTCCCCCTTTTTATTAATTACTCAATGGCACTTTTAAAAAGTCACTTTTCCTCCCCTTTGACATTAAATAATTAATCAATCCCCTTTTTAACTTTGGAAAGTGATTAATTTTCTTTTAAGATATTTCCAGTCACTAGAGGTCCCTTTCACATCATCCCAGCCCCTAGATCATTTTGTCTCAGTTCCAACGAGCTATTACACGAAGGTATCCGTTCATATCATACGACCCAAATAGTACCTTTAGTGTAATTAATTAAAGTATTCTCAATAATAACCCAAAACTACAGAAATCGTCGGAATGCCACGGAACCAAGAGCAGACTATGTGGAAATTATCTTGATGACAAAAGATGGTGAAGGGACTATCTTGGGCCCCATATAACTCCTCCAAATTTCTCAAGCTCATTATTAACCTCATTTTACTCCTCTAGCCAAGCTGACATAAACTCACAAGGTCGCCTTTGACTTTGGAGTAGGGGAATCCAAAAATGGGGATATTGCAAATTCTCTTTGTTTCTTGGCACTTTTCTTAGTCTCAAAAGAATCTTTCATGGATGGTCTATTCTATATGGACTTGGCTCTCTCTTTTTTTTTTCCTAACTCACAAAAAATATCCCCTTCCTCTTTTTCCCACAACCCCTTCTCCCCCATTCGAATTTCCCAAGCATGCATGATAGCAAGATAATTCCAATTCAACTTCTTTCCTAGTTCAAAGAATGTAGGATATACAACTTCCAAATTTTAGGAAATTTTGGCTTAGATTGAGGAATTTGTTTCCTCCATTCCTCTTAACCTCTTTTAGCTTGGAAACTCAGATTTTGAAATGGGTGAAGGTTCAAGATAATATAAGGTATATGTTTTTAGGAAAAAATCCCCCTTAGACCCCCCCATCTTTCCCCTCTTATGGTATCATATCCCCTTTAGCTTCTCATGCTCATTCATCCTTGGTCATTTTTTTATTAACTACGTAAATAAAACACTTACAATATTCAATAGGGAAAATTGGGATGTTACAGCAATTGTTCTCTGGTCTCTAGAAATTATGAGGGAATTGTATTACATACTTATAGCCAACTATCAATATGTATGGAAAACTACCGAGATAATTCTTTCAACTTTTCTATAGCTTCATTAATTGGTTCATATGCAAATACATATTTATCAATTGAACGGTTGCCAGTATTTGATCTTTTTAGGCAATAAAGTTTGGTATAATAGCACTTGTTTGTATTTGTACAACCTAATTTCTTAGTTTCTATATTTCTTCTATATTTTTAGTATTTTCTATTTTTAAAGTCCTTGACGTAATGTGAGTTGAGGTAGTGGTTTTTCCAAGTTATTGCCTCAAATTATTTTGTAGTTCCATGACCATCTAGTGTAGCTTCTACATCTAGCAAATTTAGCTTTTTATAAGGGCATATCTTATATGTTTGTTTTGTAATAGTTGGTAGCCCATTGGTTAAGCATGTTTTGCTTCTGCAACTGCTTCCTTGTTTTAAATGCTTGTTAATCCAATTATATATGTTCTCTACTCTAATTTTAATTGCAAACCTATAGGTTGACTACATTGGTTTGGTATTAGAGAAATTTTGATACATGAACATGAGCAAGAATGATTCTGGTAAAGATAATTTATTGGGCGGAATTGTAAAGGGAAGGGAAGCAATTCCAATGGAGAGTTGTTGGGAAGAATTGTGAGAAGGTAATATTACACATCAAAACAACAAGATGTCATAGAGAGGAATACCAATATGGGGTGGAGGACAATGAAGAGGAACAACTAGTGAAATTACTAAGTTGTTAAGAGTTATGTCTTCCAAGATAAATGTCATGTATAAACAACAAAGAAAGGAGGTGTTGCAATAGATATTTGCAATGTGAGTAATGATCAATGACAAAAGAAGTTCCATAAGAAGTTGAAGTTGAATAAGCTTGGATTCTAGAGAAGGGACTTATAAAGGCTCTAATGGATCCAAAAATTAGACCAAGGATGGAGACCTCTACCTACTCAAGAAGTGTAAACCCAAAATAACTTGTAGAATGGATTGAGGAAATGGATATTAGTTTTGAATTCAAGCAAAGTGAAGACTCCAAAAGGGTGAAGATTGTGTGCACCAAACTAAAAGGGCATGGATACTTATGGTGGGATAATCTATAATTAGATGAGTATAAAAAGGCAAGGAGAACATTAGGGCTTGGGATAGGATGGTTTCCAAGATGAAGGAGAAATTACAACCTATGGACTATTCATTGAATATGTTTCGAAAATTACAAATACCAAGAAAAAAAATAAAAAAAAACATGAAGGAATACACTCAAGAATTTTATGGGTTTTCCATTAGATCTAGACAAAGTGATGAGACTATTATTAGATACATAAATGGCCTCAAATATGCTATATGTAATGATATTACATTATTATAATTCAACATGTTGCAAAGGAATATCAAACTCTCCTTAAAGGCTAAAGAAAGGTTGTCGAGAAAATAACAAATTTATTAAGGCAGAGGAATGACAAGTAGTGGTACAACAATAATAGAGGCTAAAAAAGTGGACACAAGGAAAAAGATACCATCATGGGTGTTGTGATTCAAATCTTTAGAAGAATCTATGAAGTATCTAGAGGTCAAGGAACTCCTAGAGGAAGAGGAGGATATTTCAACAGAACGTGTTTCAAATCTAAAGCGAAAGGGAACAAAGCTTATGAGTGTATGAAGAACATAGATACAAGAAAAATACATGAAATAAGGACCATATAGCTCAAGGTGTCAAGAGTGAAGTTGCTTATGTTGTTGGAGACAACACAGACAAAGTTCAACAAGAGAGTGAAGAAAAAATCATGTTGTGCAAAGCATTGTTGAAGTCATAGAGGAAGCTCAAAGAAAAGGATTTGGAGAAGCAAAGGATATCTTCAAAATCAAATGAAAAATTGGATGCAAGTGTTTTTCATATTGTTGATGGAGGTAGTACCAAGAATTTAGTGTTTAAGTACTTCAAGGTGTTTCAGAAAATGAATTTAAAGTGCATGTGATGCCATGTTCCCTTGATTACATGTTTGAATTCTATGCTTTCCTTTGTAATTATGCACTAAGCATTCATTATTATGGTTTCCAAGATGAAGGGCTATGGAATACATTTGGTAATTTTATAGCTTGTCCATTAGATCTGGACAAAGTGATGAAAGTGATGAGACTATTGTTAGATACACAAAATGATCTAGATTGGATCCTTATATTATTTTTCATCTATCTCGATTCTTTTAGAGTGGAAAAATTCAAGGAATCAACTTGCAAGATCATTTTAGTGGCAGGTCCCATTTTGGAAAATTGGGGTATGGAACCTTCTAGAGCCATTTTAAGGCATTAAAAGGATTTTTTTGGGGTTCTATTGTCTGAAAATTTTGCACACCCCCTACAAGGTTTTCTACACTATGATACCTTTCCAGCGGTGCATACTATGCATCAATCGGAGCTCATATGCAAAAATTATACCTATCACAACTTGACCTACTATGTTGACCGCCATGGTACGAGAGGATGCCACACCATCCCCTGTTACTCGTGCATATGGGGCTAGCCATGTATGTAATTTCAAGAAGATTCTAGAAGGTTTGGAAACCCTATCACAATTGAGGTTTGAGGAAGTCCAAAACTATCCCTAGATGGCTATCGGGTTGTATTAAATACTAGACCATTAGGAGGAGAGGGGGTTCCATCATTTTGGATTGTATCTTGTTCCAAAACTGAGCAAGACATCTGAGAGTGGTATTATGTGAGCATAATAGAGGAGGAGATATTTTCTAGTAGCCATACAGGCCATAGGTCAAAGGAAACTCCACAGAGAGTGCCTCTTTCTTTGTACTTGCATCACTTCCATAATAGAGAAAAGAAAGAAAAACAGCCTCACCTTCTAGTTGGGTTTTCTCCTGTATTGGGTTTCCCAGGTCATATCCTTTCTATATTTGTGGATGGTGCATGTATTTATTTATGTTATCTATTTTTCGCATTTGAACTATTTCATACATTTTTTTAGAAGAATAACCTCAAGGAAAAATAACCTCAATAGTAAAGATTTCAGTTATTTATCAGATTTGTTGTGACGAACTGTTCCAGTGGAATATCCACGATAGTTTACAAATCACAAATGGCCTCATATATGCTATCTAGAATGAGCTTACATTATTATAATTTAGTCTATTGTAGAGGCATATCAACTTTCCTTAAAGGCTAAAGAAATATTGTTGAGAAAATAATTGAGTTATCAAGGCAAAGGAACGACAAGTAGTGGCAAAACAATAGTAGAGGATAAATGAGTGGGTGCAAGGAAAAAGAGACCAACATGAGTGTTATGATTCAAATGTTTAGAAGAAATTATGAAGTCTTTAGAGGAAGAGGAGGAGGGTTCAACGGGACACATTTCAAGTGTGGAGCACAAGGGAACAAAGATTATGAGTGTCTGAAGAACATAGATACAAGCAAAATACATGAAGGAAGGACCCATATAGCTCAAGGTGTCAAGAGTGTATTTGGTTATGTTGTTGGAGACAACATCGACAAAGTGCAGCAAGAGCATGGACAAAACCCCATGTTGTGCATAGCATTGTTAAAGTCATAGAGGAAGCTCAAAGAAAAGAAGTTGAGAAGCAAAGGCCATCTTCAAATCAAATGAAAAATTGGATGCAAGTGTTGTTTGTATTGTTGTTGGAGATAGCAACGAGACCTTAGTGTCTAAGTACTGAGATGATTCGGAAGTTGAATTTGAAGTGCATGCGATGCCATGTTCCCCTAATTATATGTTCAAATTATATGTTTTCCTTTGTAATTATGCATTAATCATTCATTAAAGTGTGAGTGAGGGTAATGGTTAAGAGAACATGTGTTTCCTCCTAAAAGGTCATACGTTAATTAATGAATATGAATAGAAGATAGCTTAAGAACATGTGTTTTCTCCTAAAAAATCACAAGTTAATTAATGAATATGATTAAAAGATAGCTTCTAAGTACCTAATTTAAACATCTTTAAGAAATCAAACACATTTATAATGGCTATGATATAAGGATGTTAAGAATAGCTTTTACTTAATAAGATTTTTGACATCTAAATTCTATAGTATCAAGATGTTCTAAAATTTCATTTTGAAGTGAAATACATTTTATTAACTCATTTTAAAATTTCATTTCATTTTTTAAATGAGTTGTAATTTATCAAATTATTTTAAAATTGTATTTAATAAAAAAATATATTTACATATACTTATTTGTATCATATATAAGAATTTAAATGACGTAGTTACATATTTATTTTATCATATATAATTATTTGTATTATATATAAGAATTTAAAAGACGTAGTTACATATATTTATTTTATCATATATAAGAATTTAAATGGCATATTTACATATATTTATTTGTTATATATAAATTTTAAATGAAAAAAAAAAATCTCATATTTAACTCCAAAAAATATGAATATATTTTTTATTGTTTTTGTTTTTTATATACAATATTAATATGGGTGTTGGTTAAACCTTCTATTTTTAGGTCTTTTTGGTCAAGATTGTTATTTTCCGTTATTTAAATTGCATTTTTGAATGTATAAATTGATTCAGCTTAATTGAATTATAAAAACTTAACCACATTCAAATCTGAAAATCCAATTATTCCTCACCAAATTTCTGGTAAAATCAAACAAAAAAAAGTCACCAAAAAACTGCCAAAAAGGTATAACTTTTAGAATACGCTTATCAATAATTACACCTAAAGGCCTACACCTATTGACAATGAGCACAATTAATCATTTTTTAATCTAAAATTCTTATATAAATTTTAAATGAAAAAAAAAAAAAATCTCATATTTAACTCCAAAAAATATGAATATATTTTTATTGTTTTTGTTTTTTATATACAATATTAATATGGGTGTTGGTTAAACCTTCTACTTTTTAGGTCTTTTTGGTCAAGATTGTTATTTTCCGTTATTTAAATTGCATTTTTGAATGTATAAATTGATTCAGCTTAATTGAATTATAAAAACTTAACCACACTCAAATCTGAAAATCCAATTATTCCGCACCAAATTTCTGGTAAAATCAAACAAAAAAAAGTCACCAAAAAACTGTCAAAAAAGTATAACTTTTAGAATACCCTTATCAATAATTACACCTAAAGGCGTACACCTATTGACAATGAGCACAATTAATCACCTTTTAATCTAAAATTCTAAATTTTTTAATGCATCCGTTAAACTGTTTACCTTTTAACATTTACCTAATCATATTAAGAAATTACTATAGCACTATATGATTGCCATGTTTAAATGATTAAACTTTGGATTTAGCAAGCGCTGACTATAAACTCTCATTTTCTATCCACGCCTTTAGGCGTTCATCAACCACGATTTTGAGTGGCTGTGCTAGTGAATACATCCAATCAAACCTAATTTACAACCCTAATTTGCACCATCTTTCGTTTAAGAAGGCAGACTAAGCTTATCAATAATGAATACATCCTATCAAACCTAATTTGCAACCCTAATTTGCACCATCTTTCGTTTAAGAAGGCTGCGTACAGGTTGTGAAAAATCCATTTCCATTCCACATTTAATTATGTTTGGGTGACATGCTCATAACTTATGTTGCATTAAACTTCCGTTTCACGTCAATATCCCCGCGAATCCTTTTTCGCTGTCTTCCTGTGAATGGATACATTCGGTGTCTGAGAAATCCAAAAGTATGAGGAACATGTGAATGAGCAGTTGAAATTCCACGTGTTGAGAATGAAAGATCGAATATAACGAATACTTTCCGAGTTTTGAGCGGATGAAGCCAGGCTAATGGCGATCATATGAATCTCGAGAGAATCAGGGAGGAAAAAAGGGTAAACAATGATGGATATTGCACCCACACCAACCGATGATGGAGGAGTAAAGCCGTCTCAGTTGCTTTAGTCGTGTCCTCGTTAGTTGCCATACGTTTTTCCGGTTTCACATTCCCCGCAGCTTCACTTTTGCTGAAGAGCTTCTATGTAGCTCATACGAATTTAGACAGGATGGATTCCTGCGATTGTGCAGTTTTGAATCTAAAAAAATCGGCAACCATGAAATCTGTTCGTAGTCATATTGGTAAAAGGGCCAAATATTGTGCAGTTTACGCTGTTGTGGGGGTTTTAGTTCTGGTCATCTTCGGGCAATTATGGGTTTTCGAATCAACATCCGGACTAGGGTTTTCGTTTCTGAAGGCGAAAGATCGAATCAACGAAAGCTATGCAGCTAAATGCCTACGGAATGCATTAAGTCATGAGCCTGGGAACGCCAATAGCAGTGAAGATACAGGCCTCACAATTGAAGCCTTGAGGCATGAAACTGAAACTTTGAAACGGGAATTGGAAAATTTGGGAAACCATCTAAGAGAATCTGTGGTGTTCTTACCATTGAAGGATACAAGCGTGGCCCCAACTACAGAACCAGATCGTACATGGTTCATGAGCACTTTACATGGGAAATCTCAGAATGGCAATCCCGAGTATCACTACTTCCCCTCAGCGAAATCTCACGGGAAAATTCTGTGTGTCAAGGGCAGAGATCGCTCTAACGGTACCCTCAATTCTTATGGCTTCGCTTGGCCAAAATACCTCCCCCAAAACTCAATTCTTCTTCCCGGATTCTCATTCGTGTCGGACAACTTCTATGACTATGCGAATCCGTGGCACAGCATGTCGGCGCTCGTTGTCTCTGCAGCATGGCGGATGGACAACGATCGGTGCGTTGTCCCAGATCGTTTCGTTCTTTATCACAACGGGGAGCGGTGCGTTGTCCCAGATCGTTTCGTTCTTTATCACAACGGGGAGCTGGTGGAAAGCATGGGATCCTGGATTTCGAGCGTGTTGCGTGCTGCTCTGGATCGTTCCATCGTGGTCGACAGGCTCGACTATGGCGATCCACATCGCCCCGTTTGTTTCGAGGAGGCCGTGGTCTACCGAAGAGGGCTGGGGCATATGTCTCTCGACAAGAGAATCGCCCTGTTCGACATGATTCGATGCAAAGCGCGAAAGTTCTGCAACGTTGCCCAAGCCCATCGTAGCGTCGGGGGGAAGACAACGATAAACGTGACTCTCATTGCGCGAACTGGTGAAAGGTCGTTCAAAAACGAATCCATAGTTGCATCGGGCATATGTCTCTCGACAAGAGAATCGCCCTGTTCGACATGATTCGATGCAAAGCGCGAAAGTTCTGCAACGTTGCCCAAGCCCATCGTAGCGTCGGGGGGAAGACAACGATAAACGTGACTCTCATTGCGCGAACTGGTGAAAGGTCGTTCAAAAACGAATCCATAGTTGCATCGACAATTGAAAAAGAATGCGAGAGAGTTGTTGGCTGCAACTTTCGTCTTTTGCATATTGCTAATTTAAGCTTCTGTGAACAGGTATGTAGAAGGTTATTCATATTGCAGCTTCCAACTCTGTAAGAATGTTTTTCTCCTGGTCCCTATGATCATTGTGTAGCTTGGTATTGTATTGGTTGAGGGGTGATTTTTTAAGTTTAGTTCCATTTTTTTTTTAAGTTTTATGTGGTGCGTGAGAATTTTTTTTAAGTTTTATGAGGTGTGTGAGAAAATATTACCAATGAGATAAGCCTTTTCTGTACTAATACAAAAACTGTTCCCCTTAGCCTTTTCTGTAATACTTAAAAAAACTGTTCCCCTCAATGAGATTAGCCTTTTCTGTAATACTAAAAAAACTGTTCCCCTCAATGTAATAGTAAAAAGATTATTCCCCTCCTAACGCAGCATTGATTGTGAGAACAACTATGTAATAGTCCATAAGTTTTGTAATAAGACAAAATATATTCCCCTCCTATCCCAGCATTGATTGTGGGAATAACTATGTGATAGTCCATAAGTTTTAATATATCATGAGAACAACTATGCAATAGTGCACAAGTTTTAATATAACATGAGTTTTAATATATTATGAGAACTACTATGCAATAGTGCACAAGTTTTAATATAACATGATTGTAGGGTGATTGTTTTTTAGTTCAATTTTTTTAAAAGTTTTATGTGGTGTGTCAGAAAATATTAACAAAAGTCTTTCGTGCACTACTTAAAAAACAACTATGTGATACTTGAAAAACAAGTAACAGTCCATAAGTTTTAATACATCATGATTGTTTCTTTTGGTTATTGTGTTCCAATAGTGGCCCTTTTTTAACATAATGGAAATAGTGGCCCCCTTCTTACATAATGGTGGATTGAATAGTGGGGAATTAGGTTTTTTTGTTTGATATTTGGGCAAGTATGTTAATTGGTTAGATTTTTCTTTACTATTTTAGTATTGTTTTATTATTTATATAATGGTTGATTGATTAGAGGGTTATTGATTTGAAATTTGTTTACTATTTCATTAGTGTCTCCTACTTCACAATAGTTGATTCATTTATAGGTAATTATGTTTACTAGTTGGACGGTCTTTTACTATTTCAATATTGGTTCCCCCTACTTATATAAAGGTTGATTGATTTCCAAGTGATTATGTTTGCTATTTGGATTTTTTTTACTATTTTATGTGCCCTAATTGTGAATATGAATAGTTGGATAAGTGTTTCTTGTGATACTATAAAAGCTCATTTTCTTCTTTCCCAACATGGTTTGTGAGGACTTGTGGATAACTCTAAGGTACTAGGTCTAGGGATAACAGTGAAACAACAAATTATATGGAACCACAACACCAGAATTATACCTTTATTGATAGGAAACAATGTTCACTTGCCTCTTTGAGGGGGTAACCTTCAGCATAGTTGAGCTCTATTACAATAATTCTTCAAGACAAAACTTCGCATACCCTCTACAACTATTTATACTAAATATATCTATCCAAAAGAACAATCTAGAGGAAGATCCTTCTAGAAGTGAAAGCTTCTATTAGGTCTTCTTACATTTGACTTATTCTTCCTTATTGCTAGGCCTTATTAATATTGTTCTTTATTACATGGAAATATATTATTCTACCTACGTGAGGGGTTAGGGAGGTTAGGTCCCTAACATGTCCTCCCCCTTAAAAACAATCTTGTCCTCAAAGCTTGAGATGAGGAAATTGCTACAGAATGGTAGTTGGTTCCCAAGTGGCATCTGTTGGATTTGTATATTTCCAATGGAAGACAGCTTCCTTGATGGTGTGCTGATACAGACGACGCTTGTGTTGGTCCAAAACTGTTTGTGGCTGCAACCAGATGGAGCCTTCTTCATCCAACTCAGGAAGGCTGGTTTGAGTTTGGCACTTAGTTCCAATCGCCTTCTTTAAGCAGGAGACATGAAAAATAGGATGGAGCTTAGAATGACTAGGCAAAGCTAACTGATAGGCCACCTATTCCACGCACTTGAGAACGGTATATGGACCATAAAATTTGGGCACCATTTTCTGGCAATTTTCATCCTTGAGTGAAGTTTTCTTATAAGGTTGCAGTCAAAGAAACACCTGGTCTCCTTTAGTAAATTGATGTTTAGAGCGACCTTAATCTTCCTGTTGCTTTATGTGATTCTGGGCCATGACCAAATTCTCTTTAACGGTGCGGAGAATAGCCTCTCGAACTATAAGTGTTTGGTCAATCACCTGAACCTTCGAGACACCTGGCAGGAATGAGAGAACTGAAGGTGGATTTTGTCCATATACTGCGTCAAAAGGAGTCATGCAGGTAGATGTATGGTAAGAAGTGTTGTACCACCA
>CBVK0103284207.1:0-21254 GCA_900067695.1 Picea abies
CATTTTCACAACGCCCCCCACATTTCATGGACCCTCCATTGGCAATCATGATTTGAAAATTATTGATTGCATGGATATAGCAATTAGTTTCTTGGGCAATGTGATGATGAATAAAATTATGGGTGCTTCCATTGTCAACAAGGATGATGACCTTTTGATGATTAATGTAACCAATTAGCTTGAGGGTTTGGGGAGCAGAGAATCCAATGAGATCATTCAGGGAAATGATCGGTTCAACTTCGGGAGGGTCGGAGGGTGGGGTCATGTCAGTGGGTTCATATGACTCGGCCACAAGGGAAGCCTCGACATCGTCTTCAAAAACATCCTCAGAGATGGCCATAAAAAGTTTTTGTTCCTTACACTTATTCCCAGGAAAATATTTTTCATCACAATTATAACAAAGGCTTTTGAGTTGGCGTTCAACCATTTCTTCCCTGGTAAATTTCTGGATCTTTAGTGGAGTGGGAGTGACTAGTTTAGGGTGAGGAATAAAGGAGGGTTTTTTGGTTTGAGAAGAGACAACCTGTTGTGCTTCCTTAGCTCTTTTAGTAGCTTCCACCCAAATCTGAGGACCTGTTGTGCTTCCTTAGCTCTTTTAGTAGCTTCCACCCAAATCTGAGGTCGATCCATGAGGACATGGACACGAATCTCATCCTTGAGGCCACTGATAAAACAATCTCTAAAAAAACCATCATACATACCCTCTTTACGGAAAGCCAATCTCTCAAAAGCAACTATAAAGTCTTCCACTATTCCTTATTATTTCAACTTTGTCAAATGACCTAAATGGTTGGTCTCAGTGTCAAAGTGTTCATAAATCTCTGCCACAAATTGTGTCCAAGCCACACACCCTTGGCGAGCATTTTTTCTCCATTGCCAGCGTTCTTGATCTAGATGGAGAACACCATATCAGAGTTTGGCCAACTCAGTTGTAATACCATACAAAGAGAAATAATGTTCCATTTGAGTTACCCATCCAGTGGGATCCGAGCCATAAAATTTGTTCACATCCAGACGTGGAAGGTGTAGATCACGTTGAAACTGATGGGGTTGAAAATTCTAGGAATTAGAGGAAGTTTCACCTTCGGAGTGCAAAGGTGGGTCAGAGAAGGGAATATCTGCAGGGATATTCAGCTTGGTGCAAATCATGTTAGTGAAGGATGCAATCTGGGTAGCGAGGTCATGTTTGATGGTTTCCAGTTTTACGTCTATGGAGAAATGCATGTTTTTATTGATGGTGACAATACTGGCACTGAGTTGTTGCACTTCATGTTGGGTCTTTGTGAAATTAGAGGACAAGGAATCGAAGCGAGCTTCCAAGTCTTGGCTACGGGTGTGGGCCATGATGAAGAGGGAATCTTGGCTACGGGTGTGGGCCATGATGAAGAGGGAAAACGAAAAGGGACGAGTGGGCCCACATAGAAAATGGGTTATGGGTGAAGGGTATCACGACAATCAGGGTGACGAGGAGAATCCAATGGGGTAAGGCCCAGGTAAGGGTGTTGGAAGGGGGTTGGGTCCACGGGAAAAAAAAATGCTAAAAAAAGATAGGTATGACTGTAATAAGGGAGAAAAGAGGAATCCAACGGGATAGGGCTCAAGAATACTGTAGTGTTGAAATGCCCAAATTCTTAACATAAAGAAATATGTAGTAATTTCACAACCAGAATGCAGAAGGCACAGTTGCGCGACAATAGGTCTTGTCTGTTATGTTTTTGTTTCCTTCCCAAGGGTTAGATTATTCAAGGGTTCTATAGACAAGGTTTTTCCTTGTGCTATATCTCTCTGATATACATGCGAGGTCCAACAGTAGTACTCGGCCACAACACCAAAATTATACCTTTATTGATAGGAAACAATGTTCACTTGTCTCTTCGAGGGGGCAACCTCCAACAAAGCAGAGCTCTATTACAATAATTATTCAAGACAAAAATTCTCATACCCTCTACTCCTATTTATACTAAATCTATCTATCCAAAAGAACAATCTAGAGGGAGATCCTTCTAGAAGCGGAAGCTTTTGTTAGGTCTTCTTACATTTGACTTATTCTTCCTTATTGCTAAGCCTTATTAATATTGGCCTTTATTACGTGGAAATATATTATTCTACCTACGTGAGGGGTTAGGGAGGTTAGGTCTCTAACAATAACAAGATATGAACCTTGATATATCATTATTCTCAATCCACTTGCTCCAACTTGACACAAAATAATTCCCTTCATAGACTTTAAATCGGGATTCTCCTGAACTTGATAGAATATTATAGAATAAAATATTTTTTATTTAGACTCTTTAAAGTCTATGAGACTATATGAAGAATTACAAAAAAAAAATTACATTCACAACTTTGATCTTATTTATTTCAAAGATGTCTCCACATGCAATGTAATCATTTTTTTGTTGTGTTCTACAACATACTTAATAAAAGTGACCATATGTTTTGCTTGCGAATTCAATAATTGATATGTAAATTACTCAACTCTTTAGACACTATTTAGTGATTTTTTTTTATTTGTTCATACATAGGAGAATGTAACATCACATATCTCATCCCCCATTTCTCCATGTTATAAAATAAGTGTGCTTCTACCTTACTTGTTTATACAAAGGACAATGTATCACATATCTCATCCCCAATTTATCTTTGTTGAAAAATAAGTTTAGAGTATTTTCTCTCTTTCTATTTTTTCATCTTCATGTTTCTATTATTAGATGATGAGAACTTAGCTTACGTTAACAAACTATGTGTTTTCTATGCATACAATTTTTTTCTTGTAACAATTGTTTCTATGTGTACAAATAATTATTGGGTTTATCTCAGGTTCATAGAAACATTTTTTCTCCCTATGGTTTTATGGTTTACCAAGCAAATCTTCTTCTTCAATTCCCCATTTTCTAATCAATTTTAACTCGTAATTCATTTAATAAGAACCGTTTCCTAACTCTCTCAATTTTCTTATAAGTAGTTTTTGAAGGTCCCAACTTCAAATTGGAGAACCATACAAAACCACTACTTATAAAGGTGCTATAAAGAGTGGCTTCTTTTGTTTCCAACTCAACACTTAAATGTATTATTTCCTAACTCTCTCAATTTTCTTATAAGTAGTTTTTGAAGGTCCCAACTTCAAATTGGAGAACCATACAAAACCACTACTTATAAAGGTGCTATAAAGAGTGGCTTCTTTTGTTTCCAACTCAACACTTAAATGTATTATTTCCTAACTCTCTCAATTTTCTTATAAGTAGTTTTTGAAGGTCCCAACTGCTATAAAGAGTGGCTTCTTTTGTTTCCAACTCAACACTTAAATGTATTAGATAAACCTTTATTATAATTTATTGGAATAGCTTACTATAAAATCTCCTCTTCGTCTAGATCTTTAGATAACATATACTCATTCCCTTCTATTTCTTATCTCAACATTGATTGAATCTCCTCTTCTTCTATCCTAACATAACATATACACTCATTTCCTTCTATCTCAACATTAATTGTGAAAATTGTCTTCTTCTATCTTTAGATAACATTTGTACTCATTCCCTTCTATCTCAACATTGATTGTGAAAAATGATGTACAAGAGCATATACACCTCAATCCTTTCTATAACAACATTACTTGATAAAATTGATCGGCAACAACATATAAACACCAATCCCTCTTTATCTTCACATTGATTGTGACAACTGTTATATATAAATATCAAATATCATGAGCCTAATCTCTGAGATTCAATTCCAATTTAGCAGCGAAGAAATTCATGGACAAACTTTAAATCTTGACCTTACAATTTTTGTCCCTCATTTGATCTTTAATGGTTTCTATTGAATTTGATTATAAGTAATGGGTGGAATTTGATGGCATTGGCAGGTGAGTGCGATGAGTACAACAGACATACTGGCCACAGCTCATGGGGCTCAACTAACAAATATGATGTTCATGTCGAAGGGGAGTAGTGTGATGGAGATGTTTCCCAAGGGTTGGTTGGAAGGAGCCGGTGTTGGGCAATACATATATCATTGGCTAGCAAGTTGGTCGGGGATGAATCACGAGGGCAGCTACAGGGATACAGAGGGACCTGAGTGCCCATATCCTGAGCGAGGTCGAATTCCATGCTTTCTTTTTTACAAGGACATGCAAGTTGGGCTAGCAAGTTGGTCGGGGATGAATCACGAGGGCAGCTACAGGGATACAGAGGGACCTGAGTGCCCATATCCTGAGCGAGGTCGAATTCCATGCTTTCTTTTTTACAAGGACATGCAAGTTGGCCACAATACCACTTATTTGGCTCAGTGGACAGCCGATGTGCTCGCAAGTTTTGTGAATAGGACCATGTTCGCCACCGTGCAAGGTGCTAACAGGACCTCCCATACTACAAGTTGTCCTTGTGATTAGAGGCATTACCTATTCTGCATGCACGCCATGTGTATTATTTCCCATATCATGGTGTGATGTAGGTGTCACCTAGCAATACAACACATCACTCGCGTTGTATATTGTTTTGGGAAACCTTATTGAAAAGTTGTAAAAATGGAAAATCCCAATGATGGTGGGTACCTCGTACAAGACCCCAAATGAGTCTTTTGGTTAAGACATTGGTTTGGCCTTTGGCTAGGAATCTAGTCTTTTGATTTGATTAATTTTGTGACAAAACCTTATCTAAAATAAGAGCATGGGAGTGGAAAGTGAAGATTAATAACATAGTCTATACAATGAGGTTGATATGTCGATTTTTACATGGCTTGGCTTGGCATGGCATGTTGATTTTTACATGATTTGGTGTGTCATTTATATAAAGGAAGGTTTGTTTGAACGATGTAAGTGAGGTTTGTTGGATAGGAAGGTTTGTTTGAACGATGTAAGTGAGGTGGTGATATTGTTCTTATTATGGTTCAATTTTTAGAGACAGGATTTTTACATGATTTGGTGTGTCATTTATATAAAGGAAGGTTTGTTTGAACGATGTAAGTGAGGTTTGTTGGATAGGAAGGTTTGTTTGAACGATGTAAGTGAGGTGGTGATATTGTTCTTATTATGGTTCAATTTTTCAATGTGGTATGTTTGTTTTTCAATGTATTAGTATATGCAATACACGTGCAACTGCAACCTTCCACAATCAGATATCCAAGTTCCCTTATCTACATCCGCAAGCGCACCATCACTTTTGCAACAAGAAGCTTGTCCTTTGTAAAACCACCACAATTCAACTTGTAGCACACAGATTACAATCCATAATACTCATATTTACAATGTCCTCATACATATTAAACTACAATCCATAACCCTTGTTACCCCCTGCAGCGACACGGGTATCATAAACTTGCCTCCTGAGATGCTAAGAAATTTTCAGATATCTAAATTTTGCAACCAGTTCCACCAAACTGCAGCGTTTGTTTTGTCTGGCGGATTCTGGTGCTTTGGAGTCTTCAGAGGGTTGATCAGCACATCAGTGGGATTCTCACTACTGCTTGTAATCATTCGTACCACACTTCATGTATTTCAAAATGGACGGATTCATCATGCCCAGTCTGTAGATATTGTCAGCAGCAGCCCGAGAAGTGAACATGTTTAGTCTGTTCAACATCTGAGAACCTATGGATCTGTGTTATCTGTGGTTTTGTTGGATGTGGAATGATCTAGAGTGATTGATGAATTGGGCAACAACAGGAGAAGGGAAAGAAGGCAGTACGAGGTGAACATTTGAGGGCAAAATTCTCTTTGGTGATATTGTTTGCTTGCAAACATGGCTCAAGTTGATATACCTTGTTTCTTTAATCCTGTGGCAATCTCTCTGTAATATGATAATGAAGTGTGGAAGGACTCAGGATGACGGTGAACAGCATGACAACCTTGATTACATGTCTGTGGTGTTACCTTCTGGAAAGTGTAATGATGTTGACCACGGGTGCAGGGGTTCTAGCAAAAGTGAACAGAGATAATGATGGAGTAAACAGGTCTTACGCTGTGTCCTCCTGGAGAATACAAGACATTTGCTGAAAATGGTTTCAGGTTTTACCTTTGATGTTGATGATGTTGAAGATATGGGCAGATGTGGTACTGCTGATGGTCCAGTAGAAGAGTCTTGCTATGAAATCTGCCTTTATTCTGCTCTTGAATTCGGCTGAAATAGAGTCTGGGAAAGACTTTGTCTGTATTCTTTCGTTTCCAGCAGAGAAGCCTCTATCTTCGTGACAGTGTGGCAGCCTGAAAATCCATGGATAATGACAATACCACTTGGTGACATTCTCGACCATTTTTAGCAAGGGGAATAAATTTATAGAGTTGTAGCAAGGTTGGGATTCTTGTAGCAGATCATTAGGTCACCCAAATCCTTGTAGCAGTCTTCAGCCTCCTATCAACAGTCAGAATATGCGTGTGTTTCACCATTTAAGCAGATACCATGAATGGTTGATTTCTAGGACTCGGGCCTGAGACAGCTGTAGCATATCCAGCACTTTAACACACAAATGCTCAGGGCGGAATTGATTGCAGGTCTGGTTTTGACTAGATTTGTAGCACCATACTAATAAATGAGGGAAGGGAATACATTTTTGTGAAGGCATTTAACTTGACCAAGGTCTGTGTGACTCTGGAAGGTGCAAACCAGAATATGTACAAGCCAACGAATCTCTGTATGTGCTGCTTATCACTGGCATCCTCATTTCCCTCATTCGTGGAAAAAAGGGGACTATTGAGGGCGTTTGCCCCTTGGCTATTGTAAATGTGGTATGGAAAATTCCAAATTTTGTACTTTTTAGAATATTTTAATCATTGAAGATGGCCTTTTACCCCTTCATAGGTTAAGTTAGGAGATTTTAGCTTATAAGAGGGAGTTGAGTCTTTCCACTATAAATAGAGAGACACTTCTCTCATTTGTTCATCACAACTTGAGGGATTTTCCCCTCCAAATGTTTGAAATTTTCTAGCTTTTGGAGAAGGATATTTGTGGATGGTTTCCTTTCTTGGATGGTTATTTTTGCAATTAGGGTTTGAATGGTTTCACTACTTGGAAGGAGTCAACAATTTGCTGCAATTTCTTGTCTCTTGCTAATGTTAAAGGTATTAATTGCTATATTGTTGCAAGTTTCTTTGTCTTGTTGAAACCCTAGGAAGGTAACATAAGTGTTTATCTCCTTCATAAAGTCTTTATAGTCCAGGTTTGTGAAAACATTATTTGCTAGGGTTAAAATCCTAAGGCCCAAAAGTGCTTGCACTTTAGAGTTTTAACCCTAGCCTTTGATCCTTGACCTATGTGGAATAAAAAAAAGGGTGGAACGACACCTAGGGCCCAAACATGCTTGCACCCTAGATACCTTTTTCCTCAAATCTAAACCCTAAGGCCCAAACGTGCTTGCATGTTAAGGTTTAGACTCTACCTCTTTTATTTCATCTAGTTCAACCTCCAAGTGTTTCAGTCTTGACTCCATATGCCCAATGAAAAGACATTGATCTTTAGACCTCCAATAATTTTTCTTTAACACGTTAAAGCTACCCAAACTCATTTTGCTTAGACTTCACTCTCCACCTTAAGCTTTCCTTACCCCCAAGTTTTAGCAAATCTTAATCCAAGAAAACCCCCCTTCAGCCGGAAGAGAGTTGGTCCGAAGTGAAAGAGGATTGTTGAGGTGAAAGTGGTCTTCCCTCTCAGTTACATAGGATTGCACTTGAGCTTTCGAACTTTAGCTCGACAAGTGTGAATTTGTACAACAACAACCCTCATATTTACAATTTTGTATGTTTTTTGGAAATTTTCTTTACAAAATTGTGAGTAAAATTGTTAACTACCACATACATCTCCATGGTCTCTTTTTATATAAAATTCAAGGATGATTTAATAATCGCATGAACCACATAGTTTATCCAAGTATAGTTAGCTAGAGTGTAATTATTCTTAGTCTCGACACCATCACAACATTTATGCTAGTGCTAACATTAGAGAGGAACTTCTTGTTTGATCATGACAACAACTTAGCATAACATGCATAGAAGCCAACTTTCGTTTCAACGTGTTTTCTATCAACCTTTGTCGATAAAATTTGAGTTGACTGCATTTATCAAATGTGTAGCTGCACTTTGGATTACAATTTTTTCCAACATTTTTTTTAATTTCATTTCATAATTTCCCATATTTGTTTTTCAATACTTTTAATAAATTTCTTTATGGAACCTTGACCATGTATTTTCCTAAAACTTAAACTATATTTACAACATTATTTCTCTCATGAGATGATATTTCTAAGTGGGAAATTACAACAGTGTTGTTAAAGAGATTCTATGTAGCTACCATCACAAGATCATATGAATTCAGACGTCATGAAATTTTACAATTGTTCAATTCTAAATTTGAAAAATTTGGTAAAACATCCAAATATTGTGTAGTTTATGATGTTGTGGGGGTTTTATTTCTAGCCATCTTTGAGAAATTATGTATTTTCTAATCAACATCTAAACTAGGTTTTTCGTTTTAGAAGGAAAAATATTGAGTTAGCGAATGTTATGTAGCGATGTGCCTACAAAATGTATTAAATTATAAAGAGATATTAATAACACTACAAGGAAAACACCAATTAGAAAAGGTTTTAAAGAAGGTTTTTACTGTTATAAGATTGAGAAAAATTATCAAAAAGACCTCCACTAACGAGAAAGTAGAGGTTTTCACATAACATTTAACCCATGTTTATCATAACTAAAAATTCTATGTGGTTGAAGGTTTTAGCGAAGGTTTTTAGTGAAGGTTTCATCGATGTTCTTACTATAGTAAGGTACACTATATTACAAATCATATGTGCTCTGTATATGGTTAAACATCGGTGTGTATATATCCCTACACACCACAAAGTATTTGTAATGGTAATGATAATGGTAATAGTAATTACAATGGTAATGGTCTCATCGAAAGGAATGATGCTAATGTTGTATTTAAGAGCCCCATTGTGCTTGTTTCAATTATTAGCATTGGTGTAGGAATACATGCAATGCACACCAGTACATGCAATAATCTCATGCATAATGATGTTTGTATATTGAGCATGCATCAATGCATTTATTTAAATAAAAAATATTGATGCTTAACATCAGTGCATTGGTGATTAAAAACCTTAAAACTCATAAATGCATAAAAATAATTTTAATGCAACACTACATAAAAATCTATAAAACAACACTAGGATGTACAAATGAATACAACACACCAATATGTTTCAATATTAAATTACCCTACATGATATTTAATAATTTTGTAGGTATGTAAATGAAGCTTCTTGTCTTTTTAATAAAATTTCAATGATTGATTAAAAAAATAAATATTTTTTTATAATAATATTGATTTTTATATTTTAATTAATGCATTTAGATGTAACCATTGCAATAATGTATTGTATTGTTTAAACAAATATACTAGCTAAATACACTTATATTGATTGTAATAATGTAAATTATCCATATATTTAGTCAGCAACATAACATTTTAAAACAATGTAATATGAAATTCATTTTATTATATAACAATAATGAACCCTTCGTCATATAAAATGGGACAATGTAAAGGTTCATGATAAATAAAAAGTCAATATATAATTGTTACAATTATTGGTAACTCATTATCATATCAATTAGGACAACATGTCCACGCTAAACAAAATGTGTAATTTTTATAGACAAACATTTGAAAATATAAGACTTGTAATATTCAATTATGTTGATTGTCATTCATTGTTTGAAGTGTTATCATTGCTCGAGTTGTTTGTATTGTAGATTTTAACCTTGTACAATTAATTACTACAAACATATTCTTAATAAAAAATAGAAAAGATACAATGACACACACACACACACACATTACATAGAGATTTTACCATGGAAATCCAAATCGAGAAAACCAACAACATGTTTAGAGTCACACCTCTAATCTTGTATTCATCATATATCTTCATTGTTTACAATACAATATATATATGATCTTGCAGCATCCAAAAACTCTAATCCATTGACCTAGATTAGTCAACAATCATAATTCCTTAACCGAAATTAGAAAACCAATGACGAAAACTATGTGCCAAAAAACCACTAAAAATGGATGCAAAAACCACCAAAAAAAATAGGGGGTTTTGAGGGGACCTTTTAGGCCCTAATTGTCATCATATATATGTATTATTAGACATTATCCTAAGTCTAATGTAAATCAAGTAAATTATATTTGTAATAAAGAATAAATATACTTAACTAAGGATTAGTTGGAGCATGTATAACTTCCCCTACTATCCTTCCTATGTATAAATAACCCTAAAGATGGAATACAAACTTTGAATGAAATTCCTTCCTTGCATTTATCTCCTTCTTTCTTGGGATGTGTGTGTGTTGATGTGCGTTCCAATGTAGTCTCTCTTGCATGCTTGCCTCAATTGCTCCTATATCAGTGTGCAGTACATGGGATCAATCTTGCAAAGAATAAAACACATACCTAACATTCTCTTACTTATTGTTTTCTTTACATACAGGGGGTTACAAGATTACATAGTCAAGAATCTAGGGAAACAATGCCCATAGATCCTCTACACCAAGAGAAATTCCCAGTGCTCACAAATTTTGTTAACGGGTCTGCAACATTCTCCAAAGTTTCCACCTTCATTAACAACACCTTCTTGTCTTCAGCCATGTCTTTCACAAAGTGATATTGAACATCAATGTGCTTCTCTTTGAATAATAAGTCAGGTTCTTCACCAAGAAGATTGCACTAGGACTGTCACAATCTATCGTTATAGTTTGTTGTACCAACCCAATACTTGAACACAATCTATGTAACCATACTTATTCCTTTCTTTCATGAGTGATTGTCATGTATTCAACTTTTGTAGTTGAGAGTGCCACTACATACTTTCTTTTGTTCATATGACTGATTACTCCTCCAAACAGGGGAAACACATACCCACTTGTATATCTTTTGTGATCTAGATCTCCAGCCCAGTCTACATCAACAAAGCCATGTATTCCCAACACTCTGTCCAATATTGGTCTTCCTTCGTAGCATAATCCATAACTAACAGTGCCACGCAAATACCTAAAAACCCTATTTGTCATTGTCCAATGCTCCTTCCCTGATTTTGACATATACCTACTAAAACTCCCATTGCATGTGTAATGTCCGATCTAGTACAGATCATCGCATACATAAAACTACTAATCACACTGGCATATGGAACATGGGACATGTCCTCTTCCTCTTCTTGTGTCTTGGTACACTAATCTATAGATAAATTTACACCTATGGGAATCAGAACCTTGACCGGTTTGCATTCTTGCATATTAAACCTTTGCAATATTGTCTCAACATATTTCCTCTTATTTAACTAGAGTTTCTTGTTTTCCCAATCTCTTTTAATTTCCATGCCCAAAATGAACCAAGATCCTTCATGTCAAATTTAGAGGACAACTGAGTTTTCACATCCTATATGATCTCCTTGTCATTTCATATCAACAACATATCATCCACATACAAGACCAAATAAATAAGATGATCACCGATTAATTTGAAATACACACAGTGATCCTCTTTTCTCATTTTGAAGCCAAGTCCCAACATATAAGTATCAAATTTTTGATACCACATCCTCGGTGATTGATTTAACCCATACAGGAACTTTTTCATCATGCATACCAACTCTTTCTTTCCCTTCACTGCAAATCATTTTGGTTGCTTCATGTACATTTCTTCCTCCAGATCCCCATGTAAGAATGTTGTCTTCACATTCATCCATTCTACTTCAAAATCAAGCGCAACAAAAAGAGATAAAATAAATCTAATAGAAGTTAACTCAACAATAGAGGAAAAACATTTCGCCAAAGTCAATTCCCTCTACTTGGGAATAGCCTTTTTCTACTAATAAAGCTTTGTATTTCTCCACTTTGTATTATGTATTCAACTTCTTATTAAACACCCATTTTTTGCTAATGGGATTTTGTCCAGCTGGAAAATCCACTAGATCCCAAGCCTCATTCTTGTCTAGGCTGTCATTTCTTCAACCATGGCCTTTTTCTAGAGTTTGTCATCCTCTGAAGCCACTGCCTCTATAATAGTTCTAGGATCATCTTTAGTAATAAACAAAGCAAAATTTGAACAAAAATCAGGTGGAGTATACCTTTATGGTTGTCTTCTTTCTTGAATTGGTATCCTCAATACTGGAGTATGAGGATCTTCTTCTTTTGATTCTTGTTATTATATAGATTCTAATTCATTATCGACCTTCAACTCAAACTCTATTTTCCTCAGTTATTCTTTCCTTGGTAGAACTTCCTAATTGACAACATCTTTGATTTCTCTAAATACCACATCTATGTTATACACTACCTTCTTAGTTTCTGGGTTCCAAGGCTTATAACCTTTCAGACCATCATTATACCCAATAAAGATACACTTTTCATCTTTTTTATCTAGTTTATTCTTGTTTTCCTTTGGAACATGAACATAGGCATCACATCTAAATACCCTAAGATGTGTCAGAGATGGTTTCTTACCAATCCATACCTCGTGTGGAGTCTTATCATCCTATGATAATGAGGGTGATCGATTGACCAGGTAACATGTAGTACCCACTACCTCTACCCAAAATTCTTGTCCTAGCCCGACACCATTGAGCATGCACCTAGGTGTTTCCATTATCATCTTGTTCATCCTTTCTGCAACTCCATTTTTCTTAGGTGTATATGAAATAGCCTTCTACCTTTTTATACCACACTTCTTACAGAATTCTTAGAATTCATTTATGCAGAATTCTCCACCATTATCCATCCCCAACACCTTAATTATATTCTCTGTCGAATTCTCCACAAGATCCTTAAACTCTTTAAATATGTCAAAGACTTCATATTTATTCCTGAGGAAGTGAACCATCTATTCCTCGATAATTCATCTATAAATGAGACATAGTACACAAATTTTCCCAGTGATGGGATCGACACAAGTCCAAACACATCATTGTGAACCAACTGTAAAATTCCCTTTGCCCTCGTTGCACCAGAAGGGAATCTTACCCGATTATGCTTCCCATATATGAAATGTTCATAGAAATCAAAATCCAAAGAGAAGTTATACATACCTTCAACCATGCCTTTACCATGTAGTAATCGAAGGCCCTTTTCTCCGATATGTACCAATCTTTGATGCCACAACATAGTATTTTCTACAGAGGCTATAGGAGTTTTTCCTTCTTCGGCTCCAATCTCAGGAATAATGAAACTAATGCACCTATCAATAATAGTTCTTCCCTACAGCTTATACAGAGTTCCAAACCAAACTCCCTTTAGCAACACCATATCCCCTCGAACCATGCTCCGGGTTTATTTCTCAAACACTATTTTTACCCTTGCATCATCCATTTTTCTTACAGAAATCAAATTTTTGATCAATCATGGGATGTGAAGAACACCAATGAGTCTTATAATCCTTCCATCCATGAGATTCAACTTGACTTTCCCTCATCCTATGATTTTGGTTGTCAAGACATCAGCTAGGAAAACATCACCTCCAGCATACCTTTCATATTTGCAGAACCACTCCTTGTGAGGAATCATATGAAAGGATGCACCCGAGTCAACTATACATGCCTCACGATATGCATGTGTGCATGAAGAATCCAAGTACACATCTCCTCCTTCACCCATGGAGGTTTTTGTTTCTGTAGAAGGATCATCATCGAATCCCTTCCCTCTCTCAACACTTTTAGATCTACATTGCTTCTTATAGTGCACTTCTTTTCCACATCTCCAACATAACTTTACAAACTTTCTGGGAAATTTAGATCTTCCCTTATATTGAGATCTCCCACTTGAGGACTTAGATAAATGTTGTTTTAAGTTGTTCTTCCCTTTTGAGAAAGACTTGGTTGTATATATAAAATCCATCCAACATGGACATCATCCCTACCCCTGTAACCCTCTGTAACAAATGTTCCATATTTGGGAGGGGGTAGTTGTCTTTCAAGGATAGTTGGTTAAGGTTTCGGAAATCTACACACAAACAGATATCACCACTTTTCTTTCAGACAACTACCAAATTTGGCATCCATGACTATTGGTTACTACTTTCCTTTGCCCTTTAATTTATCGACCCAGGGCTCATGTCTTTCAGGTTTCCAACAAATCCTCTAAAACTGTCGGCCCTCCTGGTAGACCAGAAGACAACATAGTACACAGAATGCATTGTGCAGTCTCACCCGAGATAGATTTAAATGGGTGGCTATAAGACTGAGGTGTTTACAAACTAGGATTGAGTATGAGATAGGGGTTTATTATTTAGAGCCATATACTACGAACTATGATTTCAATCTACTATTACTCACGCGTGCGCAATGCGCATTTACCTTTCACACTTTATTTCCCGAACAACACAATCGTATTTCATAACAATGTATTAACTCATTCACTAAGCATAACAATTAATTGTTGAAAGGAAATAAAGATATACATGCATTCATCATAATACTAGTTGTCTTTCAAGGATAGTTGGTTAAGGTTTCGGAAATCTACACACAAACAGATATCACCACTTTTCTTTCAGACAACTACCAAATTTGGCATCCATGACTATTGGTTACTACTTTCCTTTGCCCTTTAATTTATCGACCCAGGGCTCATGTCTTTCAGGTTTCCAACAAATCCTCTAAAACTGTCGGCCCTCCTGGTAGACCAGAAGACAACATAGTACACAGAATGCATTGTGCAGTCTCACCCGAGATAGATTTAAATGGGTGGCTATAAGACTGAGGTGTTTACAAACTAGGATTGAGTATGAGATAGGGGTTTATTATTTAGAGCCATATACTACGAACTATGATTTCAATCTACTATTACTCACGCGTGCGCAATGCGCATTTACCTTTAACACTTTATTTCCCGAACAACACAATCGTATTTCATAACAATGTATTAACTCATTCACTAAGCATAACAATTAATTGTTGAAAGGAAATAAAGATATACATGCATTCATCATAATACACAAATATTACTATGGTTCACCCCCTCCTGGGCTACGTCTACAAATACTTGTCTCTAGGCTCTTTTATTATGGTAGTTCTGCATCTCCAGTGTCATGCGCTTACAGTTCTCCTCAGACTGGTAAGATCGGTATGAGGCGAACTAGATCGCACCAGGCTCCATAGCCTGCAATATAATCCTCAAATATTCCTCCTCTCCTCTGTTCTTATCTCAACAGCTTACAAAAATGGTTCATAACAGTATTACATAACGCATCAACTCATACATACTATGACCAAATATTACAAAAACACAACTAATACAAAAAGCGAACCAACCTCTATCTGATACCTATGTATCTATATTTATATATATCAGGCTCTTCAACCATTTACAATCATATTACCAAAACCCTAAACCTATTGAAGTTAGGTCTTCCTCCCATGTGCACGTGTTGTTCTTCCTCCAGCTGTCACTTTCCTTATGCATGCTTTCCTGCATGTGCGTGTGCTACTCTTTCTCCAGTTGTTACCTCAATTTCTACACACTTTATTTCCCACGATCATCCTTCTTTCCACTTCAGTCTAGTGCCAATAGGACCCCAACACTGACATGTGACTCATCCCAAGTCACCTAATCCTTCTGAGTTTCCTCGATCTCCTTGGTGATTGTATGGAACTTTTCCTTGAGCTCTGTTGTTTTTATCAGTGCTTGCATGGTCTTTTCCTTAATGGTGTCCACTACCTAAACTGCCACTTCATTGCTCATTAATCCTACACATTCTTCCTGGGTCTTTGTTATCTGTGTTTTAGCTCCTTATTCCTGTGTGAGTACTTCTGCTACTCGTTCCTATAATGGCTCTATTTGATCCTGACGTTCCTATTTTTGCATTTGCGCAGTGATAAGTTATGCCTACATCTTCTTCATCACTTGCATCCCTTTGACTCATTTTGGGATTGGTATGGTCTTCTACCTCTGTTTGAGCTCTTGGATCGCTGCATTGATCCTTTCCTCTTCCTTGTCCTCTGTTTGAGCTCTTGGATCGCTGCATTGATCCTTTCCTCTTCCTTGTCCCAATGTTGGACCTGTGGATCCTCCTCCAACCTCATCCAAAGTTGTGGTGTTGTATCGAACAATTCAACTGTTGTACTAACCTGTTGTTCTATCTCCTACAACTGCATTGTTGCTTCCTTCTTCCGTTTCTCCTTTACTCTCGGTGGAGTGGTTGGTGTGAGATGTTCTCGAAGATTCTAGATCTCTTTATGATATTAATCAATTGTCTGCGCAATCTGATCGATCTTTTCTACTACTGGGAGTTCATTTCCTTGTGCAGTGCTTGGGAGTTTCTCAAAAATTCATCCCACTCTTTATTCCAATTTGTTACTATGCTCTTTTTCCTCTTGAGTTTTGATCTTGGCCTACTCACAAAATTTTTCCAGTGCCTCCCACTTCTTTTTTGCTTGTTGTAGCTCGACTAATTTTTTATGTGCACGAGACTGTACCTCATGTTCGATGCTAACCTGCAATTTGTGTAGTTCCCTTGATGGCATCTGTGTTAGGACCAACTGATGTGGTATAAATCCTTCAAGGGTGTCTACCCCACGATTTCATCCATGCGAAGCATGCTAGGTTTGATGTAAATCGTTGTGTTTGCATGTGGCATGGAGTGGACTAGGTCTCATTCTTCTACCTCGACTCTTTTTTTGGTTTGTATTGTTGATGGCTCTATGGCTCTGCTACTTCTTGTTGTCTATGCTTCCCCAAGTTTCTTGAGGAACTGTCCCATTTCTGCCAGATCTTTTTTCATTTAATCCCTGTGATGTGTTGCATGATTGAAGTCTTCTGCTAGGCAATCCTGGACCATTCTGGTGATCATTTCCCCATCATCCTTCATGATCGTATAGTCTGGAAATTTTCATTGTGCCTTTTATTTCTTACACATGCCTCTTTCCTGCGCGACTGGTCTCTTATTTCCTCCCGGTTCCTGTGTGATGGGATTTGGGGTGGTCTCCTGTGCTCCCTTAGCTTGTTTCGACTGTCCATTGGTTGACTATGTAGTCTCTTTCTGGCCCTTTTGGGTTCCTGTCTTGTTCGACCCTTCTTCTACCTGAATCGACTTGCCTTGGCCCATTCTTGGTTTCTTGGGCACTTGGATTTCCGGAGGCTGCATTTTCACCTTTTCTGCCTCTCCTTCTACTGATGACCATGTCGATATCACCCTTTGTGATGTAGTATCACATCTATAGCCAATGTTTATCTGGATCCTGCATTGGTTGTATCCACATTGTTTGGCATGTGGCCTGGAAGTTGGAGATGTCCACATATTGTGCGATAGCCTCTGGTGTTATTCTCCATGATCAGAAGATAGCTTCCTGTATATCCCATGAGTACGCTTCGAATATGATTCCGTTCTCCCTCTTATGTCTGGCCTGTGCCCCAGATCTTAGTAATAGGTATCTCACTCCCACTGGCTACGGTCTGGTAAAAAAAATTACATACGCTGGTTCTCGCCATCCCATGAAGGCTATTAGGGTAATTGTAACACCTTGTTTCCCCCAGCCTGTAAAAATAACTATATTGGCCAAGAACTATGGAAAACTCAAAGATGTGAATCTTTGATTTGACAGACCTTTGTAAAAAATGTCGATGAATGTAAATTATGTTATGAATATGTGTTGCATGACTGTTGGGAGGGAGATGTGCTAAAAGAGACCATGATGGATAATGAAAGGTGGTGGAAGGGACCTGGAATGATTGCTTTAACTTCCATCGAACCAATACCGTACTATCTTTTACTTTCTCAAAGACCAAATGAACTCTCTGACCTTGGAATGAATTACCCACTAGGATGGTAGGTGGGGATGCTCCTCAAGAGTTAATGAGGGGATGGAGGTGAACCACCCATCGATAGAAGCTCCCAGACCTGACCATAGACGGAGAATTCACGCCACATGCAATCTTGGAGAAAACACAAGAAGGGAAGTGTGGGAAAGGAGGGGAGAATGCACGCAACATGGATCGCGGAAGAAAACTAGAGGAGCTCTAGAAATATAGGGAGTTTTGAATAGAGGAGAAGGAGAGTAACCTTCATCCTTGACTTCCATTGAGTTGGAAGTAGGAGATTGAATCTCAAGCATCATGGTCTAGCTCAGGGGTGGCTAGTGCTAAATCCATTTGGAGTCACTGAGCCTACAGTTGGGTGGAAACAAGCACCCCTCTCTTGTATCTTGTATCTTGAATTGAATATCTTGGACGCATGCTCATGTTTGTACACTCATAAATGGTTTCTGTATAGAAGTGTTTTCTTTTTGCAGTTTATCCCTGTGATGTGCTACATGATCGAAGTCTTCTGCTAGGCAATCCCGAACCATTCTGGCCATCATTTCCCCATCATCCTCCATGATCGTATAGTCTGGCGATTCTCGTTGCACCTTTTATTTCTTGTGCACACCTCCTGCATGCATGGATAGTCTCTTATTCCCCCTGATTCCTATGTGTTTGGATTTAGGGCGGCCTCATGTGCTCCCTTAGCTTCTTTCGGCTATTCGTTGTTCAGCTATGTAGTCTCTTTCTGGCCCTTCTAGGTTCTTGTCTTGTTTGACCCTTATTCTTCTTGAATCGACTTGCCTTGGACCATTCTTGGTTTCTTGGGCACTTGGATTTCTGAAGGTTGCATTTCCACATGTTCTGCCTCTCCTTCTGCTATTGTTTCCGGTACTTTCTGGGTAATGGTTGGGATCCTCCATTCATCAGGCCATTCATTGATGACCATAATGGTTGGGATCCTCCATTCATCAGGCCATTCATTGATGACCATGTTGTTATCACCCTCTTTGATGCAGCATCACATCTGTAGCCACTATTTATTTGGATCCTACCTTGGTTGTATCCACATTGTTTGGCATGTGGTTGGGAAGTTGGCATTGTACGCATATCGAGTGACAGCCTTTGGTGTTATTCTCCATGATCAGATGATGGCTTCCTATATGACCTATAGGTATGCTTAGAATATGATTCCATTCTCCCTCTTATGCCTGGCCTTCAACCCAAATCTTAGTAATAGGTATCTCACTCCCGCTGGTTCTGGTCTAGTACAAAAAATTACATACCCTGGTTCTTTCCATCCCATGAAGGCTATTAGGGTGATCAGCCACGAGTAATGGAACTTTGTGCCTAGGTCATGCGCATCCTTGTAGTCCTCTTGAAATAAGTTCAATAAATATGGTGCCTTCTACGCATTGAGTTGCAACTGCAATGACTCTTTCTATTACTTCATCTTTGCAACATTTTCTGAGAAATTTGCAATCTAAGATATTTGCACCCAATTATGTAGCTGCGTTGTTGATTCATTTGATCATGATGCCCCTCGTTCCCTTGGCGGTGCCATATTTCTTTTTCATTTCTTATGTCAACACTTTCTCCTTGGATTTGTCATCCAGAATCAACACGAGATCCATACCTTGGATTGGTAATCCTTCTATTTGTGCAATAAGCTCAATGGTTATGGGGATGGGTCTGTCTAGCCATATATCCCCTCCATGTGTGACTGCTAATAGTTGCTTGATGCATGTTGTCACGTACTAGCCTCAACCAAAATGTGGTAGCTTCAGCAAACCTAAGATTCTTGTTCTGTTCAGTGCAGCTTCCCACTTGTGTGGTTGGTTGATTGTTTCTCCAAGTTGGGTTACACCTATGGTCTACATAAAGACCCTCGCCACAAGTTCTGGGAAATTGGTTTTGTCTGATACATCATGGTCTAAATATTTGAGATTCTCGATGTGACCCAGTAGCTCTGGTTCTACCTGTACTTCAGCTGGTATGCATGGTAGAACAATTTTTGTTGTAGGTTTCTTATGGGATGAGCTCGATATCTAAACTATGTCTTCCTATTGCGATGGTTGGTTCGAAGTTCCAACAACTTTCGGTTGTTCCCCCATCAACCATTCTAGCCAAGCCAAGGCAATTGCAGTAGTCTCCTCTATTGGTTGACCTGAGATGGTCGTTTGTGACTCGTCTGGTTGCACTGTTGCTTCTAGATTTTGTGTCGTTTCGTTAACTTCTAGGGATGCTTTGGTGCTTTCTGGTTGCACTTCCTGTTGGGTTTTCTCTTCCTCGTTCTGAGGCTCCTGCGTCACTGTTGGCGTATATTATTTCATGGCCTCTACTTGTGGTTGTTGAATTTATTCCACAATCAGTGTAGATTTCACCAGTATCATCTCGGGGGATGGGATTTCGTCGATGTCGAAGATCTCTGGCTATTGTTGTTCATTTTCTTCCAGCAGTCCTCATGACCTAGTTTGAACCCTAGTTGGTCTGGTTGTCTGGTTTGATTCTTCTGGATTCAGTGGTTCCATAGTGGTGACTTTCAAACGTTTCTTGAGTTCGAATAACTTTGGTGAGTTCTGTGGTATCGCTCTGTTCATTTTGGCTGCTATTACTCTCTCTCTATTTTCCTTTCACGAATAGACTAGTTGCTCCTATGCTCACGTGTTGTATGGGCTTGTCACGAAGCATGTCGAGGACGCTTCCTCCATTATGCATTTAATGAACCATAACTTTGGGTTCAATGTATCTACAGTGGTTTCATAGTTTCCATTATGCTTTCTTTGTCGTCTCTCATTGGTGTCTTTAATGTGATGTCCCATCGGTCCTTGTCGTGCTTTAATTCCACTTAGTGTTGTCCTGTCATCCTTCTTTTGTCGACTTTTTGTTTCCCGCTTGTTTTCCCTTTTTATGTAACCATTATTCATGCCTTTTCTGAATTTGTGTTTCGAATGTTATGTGGCCTTTCTGTCTCTGGCGTACTATGTGCTTTTTAATCTTGTTTCCTTTTTGTTCTCTTTTTTATTTGATTTTTTTTTTTTTACTGTGCGGTGGGTGGTTGACTGTCCTTGTACAACTTCAATTGGCTTTCGTTGATCATTCCTCTAAGGTTTGTACCTGCTAAATCTATTAATTGTACATCTCCTCTATCTGTGACATATTTTACCTCGTATGGTCCTAACCAATGCATTATAAGCTTCCCCGAGTGCTGAAACAATTTGTTGTCGTAGAGAAATAATAGATCTCCTTCCTTAAATGTTTTCTTCTTGATATGACAATCGTGCCAAGCTTTGTCTCTTGCTTTCTGCACTTGTTGATGGAATCCTACCAAGATTCGGTCTTCCTCCATTGACAATAACTGATTTAGTCTCTCCTGTACTATGCCTCATTTTGTCATTTGTGTGATAGTTGATACACGTAAGCTGGGTACTAAAAATTCTAATGGCACTACTGCTTCTTGGCCATA
>CBVK0103284248.1:0-12777 GCA_900067695.1 Picea abies
CTTCTAGAAGGATATTCCTCTAGATGCTTCTCTTGATATACATATTTAGTACAAATAAGGGTTGAGAGTATGAAAACCCTAGGTTGAAGATTATTGTAACTAAGTGTTTCTCGACTAGAGGTTGCCCCCTCGAAGAGGCTTATGAACATTGCTTTCTGAATCAAAGTGTTATTTCTATTGTTATTCTTATATCATTTATGTGTTATTGTGGAGATTATGTTGGTTATATCACTGTTATTCTTCCATTTCTAGTATTTTATTTTTGCTATGCATACTTTTTATATCTGGTATATTACATTTATCTTCTGCCCTTATCCGTAGGTCATCAGTCCATGCCTGAGAAGTTGACCAGGGGTTGAATCGATGGTTGTCACTTCGGTGTTTAAAGACCTATATATTCTAATGCCCCTTTTTTCTGTGCATGGATGATGAGTGAAGGATCATTTTTTCCCAACTATCTACCTTTTCTCTATGTTGATTGATTCATGGTTGAATGATTGGTCTTGTGATTTCTTGTGATTGATTTATTCTATGTTTTGTATGGTAAAACTCTGTGTTTTGATTGATGAATCCCAATGCATTGAATGGTAAATCTCAACATTTTAATATGTTAATGTCTGATCTTATGTATGTTGTGTCTGCGAATTTAATGTGTGTGCGATTGAATATTTGTTGACACTGAATTGAATTTTTATTGAGGATTGTGTTTTAACCTTGTCGAATGTGAATTAAATATATATTAAGGACTACGCTTTATATGGAATGTGTGTTTGCATTTTTTTCTACCTTTAATTGTAAGTGAAATCTTATGTGTAAAGAAAACATTATCATAGATGTAAAGGACAACAATTTATTAGACTGCATTTCCAACACATATTGATTTCATTTATTTCTCTTCTCTCTGCGTTTGATTACTCAGAAAAAATTTCGGATTTTAAAACCGACGATATTCCTTACCTATGCATGGAACCCACACCCTTTAATTTCTATTGATTCTCTGTATTTTTCATGAGAGAAGGGTGACCTGCTTTATGCACGTTCTCCCATAAAATTGGTGTTCTTGATCTCTGCCAATTTACTTCTTCATTTACATAGCATTTTCATCCTTCTACACATAATTTTTCGCCCAGTTTTTCACTCTGCAAATATTATGTTTTTAATCTCATGGATTGATATATTAAGCATTCTATAGACAACAAATTTGTATTTGAATGGGAGAGACTATGTACAATTGATTTTAATGGTTGTATGACAATAGTTATTTTTAGACTGCAAATTAATTATAATGCTCTATGTCAACAACATACATGACCAACTCTTTTACTTCGACGACGATCTATTTACTTCTATGTTTTTATTGACTTCCCCACCTATGTATTAATAAATCACAAATTCTTACCCAATGTCTTTCATTGACTGCTCCACCTGCATTTCATTCAATCAAATTATTTTACCTACAATTTAATAAATGGGTATGATAGTGAAAATTTTAATGATAATGGGTAGTGATTGGGTAATGGTAGCGAATTTATAGGTATTTAATGGATATGTATGGAATAGAGATTTAATGGATGCGTTTGGATAGCATATTTCTCTATGTTGAATAGCGATTTATGAATTTATTTAAGACAAGAAATTAAACTATCTAACAGTCAACGAATTGAAACATAGAATAGGCATGGAAATTCATTTACTAGACAACGATTTCTTTTTATAGAGACATCAAACTTTAAAAATGACTGTGTAATTGGTGACTGTGAATTGGCATTTAAAAGACAACGATTTTGTTTTGGTGATGGTGTAATACTTGTAGTGGTAATCATGATGGTTAGAATATGAACCAACAACCTTTGTGTAAATAATGTGAAGGAATGCAAAGTTTCACATGAACTAGGAAGAAATTAATTATGAAAGATAAGGTTATTCTTAGGGTAGGAATTCCCAATGATAATGATAATAAGTTATTAAGAATATAATGCAATTCAAGGGAATATAAAATTAACGTAAAATATATCTACTCCAAGGAATTGAGCAAGACCAAGAGATAGACCTAGCCAATAGTATAATTATTACCATAAAGGGAGTTTCTTACCTTAACCATTTACTATTATTTCAGAAAGGATATTTTCTTTGTGAAGTAGAATATTTATATGCATGTAAAAATGATGAATGCTACTTAGCTGAGAAAACTAAACTGATGTTTTTGGTGTCTGTGAATTGTATAATGTCCAAGAATTGGATGAACTCTAAATCATAGAAACCCTTGCCAAGTGTAGGAATTGGAAGGGAGTTTCTATGATCTCATCTATTTCCATGTGTTTTTATTTCTCAAGTATGAGAGATGAGATAATTTGAAAATAAATACGACCTATTAATGTTCATAAATTTAAGGGAGAATAATTGTTGAAATGTATATGAACTTGTTAAGATACTGTTGAATAAATGTGTGGTATTGTGTACGTAGGAATGCATAGAGATATGTATTGTTACATACATATTGAATGTGGCTTGCAAAAACAAAATGTATGGTTGTTTTTGGTTTGTATCAGAGAGTGAAAATGGAAAAATATAATTATCAAGATATGGGTAAAGCGATGTTGTATGTTGCACCAGGGTTACCGTCACACCTACCGCCTTGTGAAGACATGATTCCTGTTGATTGGATCATTGCTCGCCCCGTTGAATAGAGGTGAATGATAACCTTGAATGAGTCTATGCTTCCCGATGTGGGCATTCTTCATGGTAATGGTTGTTGGTATTTGTTTTTTTAACGCCTCATTGCATTTGGTTGTGCGTGTTGTAGAGGTATCTAGTTACTAGTCGTCTTGGCTTTTTTGGGTGGGTAGTCATTTTTATTCGTCCTTTGATTACTGCATGTTTCATCAAGTTACTTGATTTGCTAGTATGTTGATTCATTGTTTATTTTTGCCTAATCTGCGTGCGTTATGTTCGTCGTCAAGTTGCATTGTTTAACTGTGGTCGTTTTTGTCGTCCTATTTAAAAACATAAAAAAAAATTACACTTTCTTATGTCACTTATAGTCATAAATTTGGGGTCATTACATATGGTATCATAGCGGGTTCAAGCCTACGACTGTGGATCGCCATGCTTTCCACTACAGTAAACCCTTCAATTTTAATCTAGCGCTAATTAAGAAATTTAACGTGTCCATGTGGTCATCTCGATTAGAGGTTGCCAGAGAGGTTTGCAGCATGGTGTCATGGAAGGAGGCGCGATGCCTCCAGAAGTGCCTATGCCCTCAGAGTCTAACCCCCAAGGGGAGGAACAAGTCCTTGGGATGGATCCGATTGTAGTCTAACCCCCAAGGGGAGGAACAAGTCCTTGGGATGGATCCGATTGTTTTAAGGGATGATGATGGTCTAACTAGGACCTTCCACGGAACGTCAAAAGGCCTTGATTCACCATTTGTATTGAGATGAGGCCACAATGATTTTACCCTTAAGGGTCCACAGTGCATCCCAACTAGTAGCAATATCATCCATTGATAACTTGAGAGAGATGCATTCTCGAGTCCACAAGTGTCGCGGACGGCTGCGTCGTCGAGGCATGGCTGTAGATCAAGGAAATGTGCTTCATGCTTCAGGATTATGACCTCCAGCATGAATTTTCACATGGTGGTTTTTCAACTGAAGGGGGAACATTCTTCTATGGTGGAAGACGCTACTTCCACTTCTGAACATGGTCGTTGATGACATGTCATGGGAAATTTTAAAGGAATGGTTCCGAGAGAGGTATCTATCATAGGAATTCATTGAGCGTCAACTCAATGAGTTTGACACCTTGCAATAGGGTAGTCATACAGTGTCCGAGTACGAGGCTCATTTTTAGGAGATGATTTGGTATACTTCACACGAAATTACAAAGAAACTTAAGGTCAACAAGTTTGTGTTTGGCCTTAATGTTATGATTCGATTTCTACTTCGGGTACCCGGAATAATTCGATTTCTACTTCGGGTACCCGGAATACTGGACTAAAGAAAGTGTGTTGGAATGTGGGGAGGCACATTTCCAGCGCAACTGCCTAGTGGATAGGACTAGAGCATATGGATCATCCGGACCCACTACCATGGGAGATTTTGGGAAATTCCCATCGGATTCATGCATTGGTGAATAAACACTAAGAAGAGCACCAGACGATTGTGCTTGAGACGTAAGGTATAGTCATTGGCCAGATCCTTAGTACTTGATAGATCCCAGTGCTACCGAGAGTTTCATTTATGGGGCAATGCTAAAAAGAATTAAGGTAAAGGAAGTTGAACAGGGTGAGTTTAGCTTTTTAGAAATGGCTTTGGGAGCCAATTAGAAGGTTGGAGGGAAGGTTACAGACTGTAGCCTTAACCTGGGAGAATTTGTCACTAGGGCCAACCTGTACATCACAATATTAGGATATTATGATGTCTTGATCGGTAGGGATGGGTTGGAATCGCATGAGGTGAGACTCAACTGTAAGATGAAGAGGTTGAGCTTGTTCGATTGAGGGACAGATATGAGTGATCATAGGTCGAAACCAGGGAGTTTCTTCGAGGTTCATCTCTTCCTTACATATACAAAATAGCTTGTGTGAGGCATGTAAGATTTATGTGATCCTTGCATTAAATGTAAAGGAAGTAGAGGAAGGTCTACAACACCTTTCGGGGGTGAGAAAGTTTGTGGATGTCTTCGCTGAAGAGTCACTTGGGATGCTACCAAAGAGGGAAATGGAATTTACTATAGACCTGAAACTAAGGACTGAACGAATAGCCATAACTCCTTATCGGTTGTCGACTCAAGAGATACAAGAGTTGAAAATGCAAATGAATTAGTTGTTGGAACTAGGACTTATACATTCCAGTGTGTTGTTGTCTAGTGCGCCTGTTATTTTCATACAAAAGAAGGATGGGTCGTGGAGACTCTGCTATTTTCATACAAAAGAAGGATGGGTCGTGGAGACTCTGCATTGACTACCATGAATTGAACAAGTGAATGATCAAGAATCAGTATATGTTGCCAAGGATTGATGATATGTTGATGAGGTCAAGGGTGTAACAGTGTTTTCAAATATTGACTTGAGATCAAGGTATCACCAGTTACGGATCAAGGAGGATGGCATCCCTAAGAATGATTTTAAGACTCGTTTTGAACATTACGAGTTTATTGTTTTACCTTTTGGACAGACAAACGCCTCAATGGTATATAGGAGTTTGATGAATGGGGTGTTCCTTGAATACTTGGACAAGTTATTCTAAGTATTCATTGACGATATTTTTATTTACTCTCAGATGATGGAGGATCATGACAAGAACTTGCACTTGGAAATATAGTGTCTGTGAGAGAACAAATTGTCTTGGAAATTGTCTAAATGCTCGTTTTTTTCAATCGAAGCTTCACTACTTAGGGCATGTCATATTCGACAAAGGTATCATCGTGGATTCTGCCAAGGTCGAGGCTATTATGGAATGGCCTGCACCGATGAATGTCCTAGAAGTGTGTAGCTTCATGGGTTTAGTAGGACACTATTGATGGTTCGTCAAGGGATTTTCGAAGATAGAAAATCCGATCACGAAATTGCAGAAGAAGAAAAGGAAGTTTGTTTGGACTGAGAAATGTGCAGAAGAATTTCAGAGGCTCAAGGAGTTGTTGACAACAACACCAATACTAAATATCTTTGACATGGAAATGGACTTCTTGGTATGCACTGACGCATCCAAGGAAGGCTTAGGCAGAGTCTTGATGCAAGAGGGTCGAGTGATTGCTTACATCTCAAGGAAGTTGAGAAGGCATGAGGAGAACTATGCAATGCATGATTTGGATTTGTTAGCCATTGTATATGCCTTGAGAGTTTGGAGACACTACCTTATTGGATGAACATTTGAAATAAAAATGGACCACTCTGGACTACAACACATCTTTATGCAAAGCGACCTGAACGCACGACAACGACGTTGGTGAGAATTGCTCATCGAGTGCAATTTAGAGATTATTTACATAAAGAGAACAATGCACAGAGTGGCCGATGCATTGATTCGGAGACCATGCATATTTTAAGCGATGCCTCTTCAAATGAATATACATGAAAAGATTCTAACTTTACAGCACGATGATGACTGGTACAAAGAGGTCAACAATTTTATCGGACAAAACACCATGATGGTACCAAGATTTGCAAGATTTACGTTGGATGACGACGGAGTATTGATATTTAATAATCGAATTTACATACAACTGAATGACGAGTTGAGGAGTTTTATCTTAAACAAGGCTCACAGAGCAGTGTACATGGCTCACCCGAGGGTCACAAAGATTAGGGAAGACCTTAAACCCTTATTTTTCTGGAAAGGAATGAAGGCATACATAGTAAACTATGTGGCCACATGTCTATAATGTCAATAGGTTTAGACTGAACATAGACATCCAACAAGATTATTGCAGCCACACAATATTCTAGAATCGAAATGGGGGGTCATTTCGATGAATTTCATTCTTGTGTTACCGCTGACAACAAGGAGACATGACTCAATTTTTGTGGTATTTGACACTCTCATGAAGAGTGCACATTTTATTCCTATACGTACGACATATCAGGCTCCTGACATAGCTACATTTTTCATCGATGAGATTGTGAGGCTACATGGCATTCCTAAGAGGAATATATCAGATCGAGGATCGGTGTTTACTCGACGATTTTGGACTAGTTTCCAAGAGGCCTTGCAAACCCAACTTAACTTTAGTAATGCGTATCACTCAGAAACAGATGGGTAGACCGAATGAACAAAACAAATCTTGGATGGCAGGTTGCACATGTACGTGATGGACCAATATAAGCATTGGGAAGAATTCTTACTACTGGTAGAATTCACATATAACAATAGTTACCAAAGCACCATTAAGATGGTGCCTTTCAAGTTTCTTTCGAGGCGACCGTGTCAAATGCCTTTGAGTTGAGATCGACTTGAGGATAGGGTCATGGTGGCACCAAAAGAAATCCAATAAATGGAATATCAAATGCAAACAATAAGACAAAGGATCAAACAAGTGCAGGATGGACAAAAGAGTTATGTTGATGCGCATCGTGTCGACCATAGTTACGAAGTTGGTGACTGAATCTTCTTGTAGGTAAATCTGCATAAGAGTTTGATCAAGTTTGGAAAGGGTGTTATACTCTCTCCTAAGTTCATGGGACCTTTCGATATTGTGGAGAAGAAGGGGCACCTGGCCTATCGACTAACCTTGCCTAATTCTTTGAGGAGTATACATGATGTCTTTCACGAATATTTTTTGAGACATTATATTAGTGATCCTACACATGTTATTGAAATGAGTTCCTTAAAGGTATCTAATGAGGGTCTTCTCACAGCTGAGCCGATCAACGTCTTGGATCATCACATTTGACAACTACAACGTCAAACAATAGATCAGGTCAAAGTCCAGTGGGAGAACTATAGTTTGCACTCAACGACCTAGGAGGATGCATATGATATGCGTCAACAGTTTCCATTTTTTTTTTATAGATAGACTTATGATACACATTATTTTGGCACTTATATATCGTGAAACTTTGGGATGAAGTTTAGACCAATATGGGGTGTATGTAACATCTCGCTCTTGCGCGCACTAAGCAAACTTATTCATTGAGGACACTTGCTTGCAAGTGATCCAGATTATTATACTATTGGCCATTTGATTATGATTATGAGGCATTATGGATATGATGATATGTTATTTTATGTGTTTACATAGAAAGGTGCTATTGACTAGGTTCTCCTGAGTGTACAGGAATTTGGATATCGAGGATGTAGAGGCATCAATGAAACCCCTTGGAATCTGGATTGAGTCAGGGATTGGACTATTGGGGTTTGAATATTGTTGATATGACATATGTACATCTGATTAGATGTTATGATGATTGATTTTTATTGCTAACATGATTTCTTGATGATATAGGCTGATGATATCTTGTCGACTAGACTCACATGTAGAGTAGAGAGGTCACGCACAAAAACTAGAGATTTTGAGGGAGAGGTGTGAACAACAGCCCTACCAAAGCCTACTAGCACTCTCGTCGTGGATTGAACTATATTTTAATGATTACCTAGTTCGAGAAGACCCACGATGCTGTGAGGGAAGACTACGATAGTCGCTCACGATGATTCTAAGGTCCATGTAATAAGGCAGGGGACTTATTCCTTAGAGGCCCTTATTCTCCCACAAGATCACCTAGCAGAGTATTGACTCCAGGGGTTTTTGATGTCTACCAAGTCATTCAANNAGAGTATTGACTCCAGGGGTTTTTGATGTCTACCAAGTCATTCAAGAGGCCAGTGGCACTGTTGGAGCACATGGTGTGTCTTGAAGGTTATGTCATGCAAGGAAAACATAAAGAGGTGAGTGGCACCCTTGGAGAACATAGTGCGCCCTAAAGGACACGTTACACAAGGGAAATGAAAAGAGGTGAGTGTCACCCTTGGAGAACATAGTGTGTCCTGAAGGGAATGTTGCACAAGGAAAACAAAAAAAGGTGAGTGGCACCCTTGGAGCACATGGTGCTTCATAAAGAGCACATCACGATTTCAATGGGTGAGTGAATAAACCTAGTTTGCCTTAAATTGATTGATGTGATAAGTAAGTTTTAAAATCAAATTCCCTAATACAAATGTGACCTAGCCTAGTGAAATTAAAATCTAGGTCTAAGTAACACATGTGGTCGAAAATAATATTCATAATTAACCATGTAACAAGAAGGGGGTAATAAATTCAATTAAATTATTAAAATCAAATTACAATGGGGCATTTAAATAAAAAGGGAAATGATTGTTTTATCTACGTATGCTAATTTAATTTTTAAATAAAAAAAATAAAGGGGGTAAATTGTTGTTTTTCTACACTTGCTAATTTGAGTTTTAGTTAAAAAGGGAAAAGAGGGAAACTTAAAAGTAATAGGAAACTAAAGGAAAAAGGGGAAACGTAAGGAAAAAAGGGAAACATAAGGAAAAAGACGAATGTCTAACATAGTAAGGAATATTTCCTTTAAAAACTTTCTAATTATGAACTCAACTAGGAATTTAATAAAGACGTAATTCATTTAATATGTGTAAGGGAATATTGGGACACCAAGGAGCATTTTTATGAATGTTTTTAGGTGGGTGAGGGAAATAGGAATAATTAATTATTTAATAAAATTAATTTTCTAGTGCAACTAGGGGATCGGGCGACATGTGTAAGGGGGAGGATTTTCAAAATTAATTAACTGAAAAAGGAATTTAATGATAATTTGGGAAACTAATTACTTAAAAAAACTCTATAAAAAGAGGGCGGAGGAGGAGTATAGAGATGATATTTTTGTGTAACGTTACACTGCTAAATTTTTATCTTGATTGAACTTTCTCTTGTGGGGGTTAGGATACCCAACCTGGGTAATGAGTGGTAGATCGACCTTGCGAGGCGAGTTGGGTTCTAGCAGTTCTCTGGTATTGTGTGTGTTCCCCTTTGTGTCTCAGGGGGTTCAGGGGGTGTAATGACCTCCTCGTTACGACAACAACTCTGAGAACAGGTGAAAATTTTTCCTTTTTTTTTGTTTAAGGTGTGTGCGCGCGGGTAGAAGTAACAACACACTTGACTCTACGTCGCCACTAACCAACAAGATGCAACCACGAGGTTCAGCACAAGAAGACTGGAGGCACACAACGAGTAACGGCAACAATGTGCGACCATAGGCATGAGGCGCACAGCACAAACATTAAGACATACTGGGGGTGCACAGTAAGAACAAATATTGGGACACCAAGGAGCATTTTTATGAATGTTTTTAGGTGGGTGAGTGAAATAGAAAGAATTAAATAATTATTGAAGTTAATTCCTGGTGCAACTAGGGGGATGGGTGACATGTGTACGGGGGAAATTTTTTCTAATTAAAATAATGAAAAAGAAACTAAATGATAATTTGGGAAATAAATCACTTTAAAACTCTATAAAAAGGATGGAGGAGGAGGACTATGAATCTCATCTTTTATGCGTAACATTATGCTGCTGAATTTTTGTCTTGACTGACTTATCTTATGGGAGTTGGGATACCCAGCTTGGGTAACGGGTGGCAGCTCGACCTTGCGAGGTGAGCTGGGTGCTAGTTGTTCTCTGGTATAGCTTCTGTGGACCCTTTGCGGCTCAGGTGCTAGTTGTTCTCTGGTATAGCTTCTGTGGACCCTTTGCGGCTCAGGGGGCTCAGGGGTGAGAAGAGTACCCCTAGCATTGACTGGGAGGTACTAGTGAGGTCACATCGGTCAGCAAGCAAAAGCTAGATGGAGCACATGGAAAAGAAAGAACTGAGCAAATCGTGTTTGGCTAAGGTATGCTGGTCTAATTGTTACTTGTAATGAATTTAAATTTACTCATGTTATTTCTCCGTGCTCATTTAAGATTTCATTTCCATGAGTTGTCTTGCACCTGCCTTCCTTTGATATTGTAATTCCCTTGCTTTTTGTTTTCTCATGGTTTTCCTTTGGCGAACCCAATTTCTGATTTATTTGGCTTATCTTTGTGGGTTTTAACAATTGTTATGAACAATTTGTGCTTTATCTTCTAATCTTATCCCTAGGTCATCATTCCATGACTAACTAGTCGGCCAGGAGTCAAATCGATGGTCATCACTTTGGTGTTTAAAAACCTATAGATTCTAATGCCCTCCTTTTCTGTGCATGGATGATGAGTGAAGACCTATAGATTCTAATGCCCTCCTTTTCTGTGCATGGATGATGAGTGAAGGATAATTTGTTTGAATGATTGGTCTTGTGCTTTCTTTTGATTGATTTCTTCTGTGTTTTGGATTGTAAAACTTCATGTTCTGATTGATGAATCCCAACGCCTTGATCGGTAAATCTTAGTGTTTTAATATGTTAATGTTTGCACTTATTTATGTTTTCTATGCGAAATTACCGTGTCTGCGATTGAATATTTGTTGACAGTGAATTGAATGTTTATTCAGGACTGCGTTTTAACCTTGTTGAATGCGAATTAAATATATATTAAGGACTGCGCTTTATATGGAATGTGTGTATTCATTTTTTTCTACCTTTAATTCACAACAAAATCTTATGTGTAAATACAACATTATCATAGATGTAAAGGACAACTATTTATTAGACTGTGTTTCCATCACATATTGACTGTGTTTATTTCCCTTCTTTTTGCATTTGGTTACTTCGAAAAAAATTTGGATTTTAAAACCAACGAAATTCCTTGCCTCTACGTGGAACCTTCACTCTTTAATTGCTATTGATTCTCTGTATTTTTCATGAGAGAAGGGTGACTTTCATTATGCACGTTCTCCCAACAAATTGGTGTTCTTGATCTCAATTTACTTTTTCATTTGCACAACATTTTCATCCTTCTACACAACAAATTTCGCCCAATTTTTCACTCCAAAAATATCATGTTTTTAATCTTAGCGATTAATACAGTAAGCATTATGTAGACCACAAAATCGTACTTGAATGGGAGTGACTATCTACAGTTGATTTTAATGGTTGTATGACAGTAATTATTTTTAGACTTCAAATTAATTATAATGCTCTATGCCAACGACATGCATGACCAGCTCATTTACTTAGACGATGATCTATTTACTTCTGCATTTTTATTGACTGCCCCACCTGCATATTAATCAATCAAAAATTCTTACCCAACGCCTTTCATTGACTACCCCACCTATGTTTCATTCAATCATGATTTTTTACCAACAATTTAATAAATGGGTATGACAGTGAAAATTTTAATGATAATGGCTAGCGATTGGGTAATGGTAGCGAATTTATAGGTATTTAATGGATACATATGGAATAGCGATTAAATGGATGTGTTTGGACAGCATATTTCTCTACGTTGAATAGCGATTTATGCATTTATTTAAGACAATGAGTTGAACTATTTAACAAACAACGAATTGAAACACAAAATAGCCATGCAAATACATTTACTAGACAACGATTTATTTTTATAGAGACAACAGATTTTAAAAATGATTGTGTAATTATTGACTGTGTAATTGGTGACTGTGAATTGGCATTTAAAAGACAACGATTCTGTTTTGGTGATGGTATAATACTTGTAGTGGTAACCATGATGGTTATGATATGAACCAACGACCTAAAGAATGTGAAGGAATGAAAAGTTTCACATGAACTAGGAAGAAATTAATGATGAAAGATAAGGTTATTCTTAGGGTAGGAATTCCCAATGAGAATGTTAATAAGTTATTAAGAATTGGATGTAATTTGAGGGAATATCACATTAACGTAAAATATATGTACTCCAAGAATTGAACAAGACCAAGAGATAGACCTAACGAATAGTATAATTACCACTATAATTATTACCATAAAGGGAGTTTCTTAGATTAAGCATTTACTATTATTTTAGAAAGGATATTTTCTATCTGAAGTAGAATATTTATATGCATGTAAAAATGATGAAAGCTACTTAGCTGAGAAAACTGAAATTGATGTTTTGGGTGTGTGTGAATTGTATTATGTCCAAGAATTGCATCAACTCTAAATCATAGAAACCCTTGCCAAGTGTAGGAATTGTAGAATATTTATATGCATGTAAAAATGATGAAAGCTACTTAGCTAAGAAAACTCAAATTGATGTTTTGGGTGTGTGTGAATTGTATTACGTCTAAGAATTGGATCAACTCTAAATCATAGAAACCCTTTCCAAGTGTAGGAATTGGAAGGGAGTTTCTATGATCTCATCTATTTCCATGTGTTTTGATTTCTCAAGTATGAG
>CBVK0103284264.1:0-13189 GCA_900067695.1 Picea abies
TGAGATGTTTTGGCTTGTCTATCATACTGCATATGGTTGAGGTATGTTCCATGGTTGTATTTTCTTGTTATTTGCTGCATACACACATATAAACACATCAATAAACGCTAAGGCCAAAATCAAGAGGCCATTCAACAAGTGAACACATCTAAACAAGTAGGACAACAAAGCGTTTGATGGAATACCACAACCAGAAAAAGTTTTAAAATGATACCAAAACCGTGATGATCCTTGCATAATGGCTTGGGATCATTACATTTAAGGACCCTCTACTTTCAAGCTTCTTCTTCCATGTGTTTTTCTTCTTATAGTCTGACTCTCCTAACTTCATTGGGGTCACCCTTGTTTCCATTAACTTCATTTTTCTAGTCTTCTTCTTTGAGACCTTGTTCATCAAATTACTACCCATTGGATTCACCTTGATATTGATCTTTGTTATCAATGTTATCAAGTTTGTTTTATCTTTTCTTTGCTCTTGTTCCTTTTCCTTTTTTTGCTTCTTCTGTTTTCCTCCTATCTTGTTTGGCTTCTTCTTGATTCTTTTTTATTGTTTTCAACCATTTCCTTTTTTCTTTCCTCAAATTCCTTTTGTTTTCTCTTTTCTTTTTATTCTTCTTGACATTTATGGCCATTGATGTATAGTAAGCTTTCTTGCTTGGATACTTGGGCCTTTATCATCAATATCTCTTGTTGTTTAATCATGTTTGATTTTTTATTTGTTTTATGTATTTTCTGTCCATTTCATTGTTAGACTCTTCATGGCCGCTTCTAGCATATTTTAATACAAATATGCTTTATCTTTTTCCATTAAGTCCTTATTGTATTCACACTTTAAAAACTATGCTAAATTAGTCATCTCTTCTTGTGGCACTAGTACAAAATGACAAATTTGTGACTAAAATAAATGACAAAAACATGTATGTAAACTACTAATTTTTGGGAGGCAACCAATAGTCTTATATTTGAAACTCTTTATAACACGACTAAATCTTAGTCATATTTTCCTTAATTATTTATTAGTTGATCTGATTCATCAACTTGTAGTGTATTTAGTAATTTAATTTGACATCAACTTGAATATATTTAGTGGTTTAATTAGTCATTGATTGTCGTCAATTGACAATATATTTTCTTGTTTAATGAGTCATTAATTGTCTTTAATTTGCAGTATATTTGCTAGCACGTAGTCTAAATGTTCGACTTTTTGGAGTTTTTACGAGCATATTTTCCGATTAATTTTTACTGAAATCCAGTAAAAACTTGTTGGAACTCTAGATTTGAGTGATTGAGTCTATATAATTTGAGTGCCCTACGGGTTTTTCAAGGTGATGAATCCATTTATGCATTCACAAATGCAATTTAAACAACAAAAAAATGGAGATTTCACCAAGATCTGTTTCGCCAGATTCCGGTGAAAATTTTCAAAAAGTCGAATGCTTAGACAACACTTATTTTCTAGTTTAATGAATCATTAATTGTCATCAATATGTAATATATTTGCTAGTTTAATGAGTCATTAATTGCTACAATTTGTAGTATATTTAGTCATGATAATTATTATTGTTATATATTTTATTGCTAGTTTAGCAGTTGCATAATTGTTATATTTGTTACTAATTTGGTGGTTGCATAAGCATTATACTGGCATAGGGATTATTAGTTTCATATTTATTTTATTTTTTTTATTCATTATTATTCAATATAAATTTATATGTTGTGAATAATTTATTAAATACCATGGAATCGTGTCATGTTATTAATCCAAATTGTATAGGGAACAAAATGAAACACACACGGGAATATAGCAGAGAGCATAGTAATACATTGAAAAATCAAATTCTAATAATGAATAAAAGAGTGGAATATTGTAGAAAATAAACTCGCTAGAATGGTGGTAGCTTATCTGGAGAGAGAGAGAGAGAGAGAGAGAGAGAGAGAGAGAGAGAGTGGAATATTGTAGAAAATAAACTCGCTAGAATGGTGGTAGCTTATCTGGAGAGAGAGAGAGAGAGAGAGAGAGAGAGAGAGAGAGAGAGAGAGAGAGAGAGAGAGAGATGTCAGTTACTCTCATTAGCCAAAGCTAACACCAGAGGTCGAAAGGATGGTATTTGAACATAAATCAAGAACCCTAAAGGTCGGAAACCCAAATCCTAGGAGGTGAAGTGCAAAAAGGTATTTTGGGGTGTGAGCTTCTACATCAACTTTCTGAGGGTGCAACTTTCATACAAAATCTCTATTTGGCACGCATAGTAGCTCGTTGGAAAGCTCCAACTGAGGACTACAATATTGCAACACGACATAGGTTTGTTGAAGGTAAACCTAAGGGCCCTTAACTATTTATAAAAAACATTGTTTACGGTCTCAAAACAACCTCAAAAGTTTAGGTCGACCCAAAAAATTTCAGAAAATTATAAAAAAACTGCCAAGATGGAGAACCATTTTAAGTCAATGGAAGAGGTGAGTGGCCACCAACATCCACCTGAATTAGTTACTATACGAGATTGATGTTAATCCAATATCAAATATGAAACATACTTGTACAATAAATAATAAAAATTTGCACTAAAAATAAAATCAACTAAATGTTTGTACTATACATGTAAAATCAATTAAGTGTCATAGTACATTATGTGAATAACAAAGAGATTAAATTATAAATAATAAAAAACTCAAATACAAACATATACATAACTTGAACAAGTATATATATATATATATCACCGAGTTTCCAACTAATCAGAAAAGTCAAAGTACATTATCCTTGAGTTAATTACAACTAATCCAACAGTGCATGATAAAAGATATTCCCTAACTCATACATTCAATCAAACATAGAAGGTTGCTCTAACTAGTTGTCAAGTACATGAGAATTATTAGCTACATCATCTTTTCCAAATATTTTAAAGGCCACCATGTGAAACTTCCTTCCTTCTCTTTCAAATCATTGACTACATCCATCTTGTTTATCCTCATAAGGAAGGGGGATGTTGCTTGTGACATTAATAATATTGATCTTCATGACTCAATTTCTCTCTATGGATTATACAAAGCAAGTGAATCCATCCAATGCGAGCAAGAATGCCATTATATGAATCTAACACTTTGACTTTATCACCTTCTTGGAGTTTATGTTGATCTTTGTGCAAAAACAAAAACTATACATATATAGATGTTAGAAAAATGTCATAGCTGCAATTATATTCTAAGTGTATCATTGGAATAAAATCAAATGCATTCACCAATTTAACATTTGAAATATCATTGTTTGGCACTAGTATTGATTGGATGGGATCAAGTTCAACATCACTATTAATGTCAACATTTAGTTATTTAATTGTGATGATGTGATGTTTTCCTTTAGTGTCCTTTATGTGGTTTCATCATGTAAAAATCAAATAAATTTTGATAGTAATATTGTTGAATAACATTTAAAAGTGCATCAATCAATAAACATGCATCCACATTACAAGCTCGAACAATGATCTAGAGGAATCATTATAACATAAATTTCATCACAAGTCATCAACAACTAACATTTTCTCATGGTGAAGTTGTTGAACAAGACACCTTGAAATAGAGGGTACATATATTAAGGGCCAATAAACAAACAATAAACCATTTTAAGGGTTGTCACAAATTACTACCTATCATCAAACCTAATGATCATTAAGGAATCATCATAATTGTAAGGAATGGTTATAGTAACACCGAAAGGCGTATTGATGATTATATATGACAAAATACCAGTGAATCTACCATTTATGTTTTCTATGACTACAAGGCTTCCACAAAAATAATATGTTTCTCAAGCTCCATCAAATTTCCTAATATATATTGCCTAAATGTTGAAACTTGGCTCTAACTCACAATGGTTAGGAACCCTATTCGACATTAGGGTTGAATATTTTCAATAAAGAATTGAAAGGCCCACATGTTGGGGGTGTATACTTTGATAAATAAGGCCTACCTACTTACTTATATGCACTCCCTATTTCCATCAATAACATAAACTATTTATGTCCTATCTAATGAAATTATTAGTTTAGTACATGCAATAGTAAAATGAAAAATGACCACAAACATTATCTTCCCTAAAGATTTGTAAGAATCCACAAACATGTCTAATAATTGCATGCTTACAATGATTGTCTAGATCTTAAGTTTACAAAACCCAATTATATATTTATGCACATATATTGTAGTGAAGTGAAATGAACTCTTGAAATTTCATTAAAGCAACAAACCACATTAAGAATTTAAGTATAAGAAAATAGGTGATACTTAAACAAGTGTGAACCAAGTTGCAAATAATTTAATGAAATATTGATTGAATACGAGATAATTTACCCATCGGTGCCAAGTGACTCTAAGAACATAAAGACCAAAATATGGATATCAAAACTTTGATGGATAATGCATTAGAGCACTGAATATAATGGGATTATAAGAAAAAGAACACGATATGAATAATACAAATATCTTAGCTATGTAGCAACTTCCCTTGGTTCATTGCTCTGATGTTGTATATCACATTACATAAACATATCTCCGATGATTTGTTGTACCTGTATTATATACAATACACATTAACTATATATATCATTTTACCATGTATTGGGAACTTCTCCCATATATGCAACACAAACATTCTATCTCAAGACTATATATATATCTCAAAGGTTAGTTTGAGAGGGTTGAATTCTACAATGCACAAAACCGTACATATTTTCTTCATAACTTCTCTAAAATTATGTAGAAACTAAATTTTTTTTTTTATAATTTGTGAAGTTCCAACTCTTGGCCTTAAATTATCTGACAAATTTTAAGCTAACTTAACTAAAACCTTCTCTTCCATTTTACATTGGGAATTTGAACTTGCCATAGCAATCTACACAAAAGGCTACATATTATTGTGCCTTTTAGAATATTTGTTTATTTAAGATGTAAGTGTTGTTGTGTGATGCCACTTCATAAGATCTAGTTAGATATTTTTGTTCACCAAAGACTTAGAAAATTGAATTCAAACACAAAGAGAGCCTATTATTCTATGTAAGAGGATTTTAAACTACAATGGCTACACACTCCATTAGGGTTGGATATATGTTTTTTTGTGACTAGCGGAATTGGTAACTCGCGGTTCTCGTACTCGCGTGACACGGGGTCGATTCCTTTCTACTACCTCTATAACCTCCAGGTGCATCCACACAACCTGCAAGCATGGGGCACGAGTAAATCGGTGTGAGAATCGAACGTGAGACTTCCTTTTTACATTTCCTTCCATTTACACGACACTTTCCAATTGGTATACACCCCTGCAGGCCCCAATGGGATTGGATATTTCTGACAACATATTAGGAGAATTAATGCCGCTACGCATGACTAATCATTTACTAGATAATCATGAAATTTACTCCAAGTATGGAATAACCTTTTTCATTGTAAAATTTTGAGTAATTGAGAAAATCCTTGTATCATCAAGTTTGTGACATTTAGCTTCAATTATTTTGTTGAAAACAACTAAATTGAATTATGATCATGACTCCCTCTAATATTAAATTTGAATGTGTTAATCTCATATCATGATAAGAGGAAACTAGTTAAAAGAAAAAATTCAACTATCCAAACCTATCCAAACCTTTTGTCAATAAAATAAATGAGAAAACATCTTGTAACTTATGCATTACCTATCAAATTGACAAACCTTGTGCCATTCCATATCACTGTCAAAACCAAAATGACCCAATATTTAAAAGGAAAAAATATCATATTCCATTCACCGTTAAGGGAAACCAACAATCTTCCAAGTTATATCTTACCTATCATTGATAGGCCTTGAGCGATCCAAAATTGTTGTCAAAACTAAAATGACTCAATATTAAAAATGATAAAGTATCATATTGTGTTCACTATTAAGTCCCAACCATTCCTCATAAGTAATTTCATATATGAAAACTATATTAGTGGTTTCACCTTTTCTTAAAGTCATTTATATCATTCTTGAAGAAAAACTCATTGATTTTTAAGTCATTTATACCATTCTTTTAATTGGTTTTTGAAGTTATTTATATCATTTTTTTAATTGGTTTTGATGAAAAACTCGTTTTGAATGAATAAGGTACACAATTCCTTATAATATCATCTTTACAACATGATGACCTTTGGATACAAAGTTGTAACTAAGGGATATGTTTTTTTTGTCAAAGTGAGCCAAACCTTGCATGCATGGCCTCATCGACAAAGACTACATTAACTTGGGGACTATCATTAACATATTTTTGTTAATTGTATTAAAATAGCTTCACACTTTCAAAAAGCCCGACTAACTCATGGAAAGCTCTCCAACTTACCACTTGACCATAACTTGAAGGATATCATTTCTATCACTCTTATCTTGCTAAAGATAATTAATGCCACCAACCTTAATGCACATTGTAAGTGCATCAATTTTCTTCACTTAATCAATAACACTTGCAAAATTTAGTTATGTTCTATTGGTCTCTATTAAAAAGATCAGTTTTTAACTAACTAATTGAACTTTGAATGAATAGTAAGTTGAAGGGTATAATATTGTCTGATGATGTTGTGGTGGATTGCAAACAATTATTCATTAATTTGAAAGGATTTATTAACAAATATTTTCTCGATGTTAATTATATGTATTTGGAAAATGCTTATGAAGTGTGGCACACCTAATGAGAATTTAGAGCAATTGCAACCAAGATTGGTGGCCTATATTAAACACAATAGGTCAAATCTACAATCAACTGCATCTTCCCTTTTACCTAGTGTTGGCAAAGTAATCAAATACATCTTTATTTAGAATTAAAAATCATTTTTTGTGAAATCATTAAATGGGTACAACAATTAAGGTTTGAGGAGCCTTAGGCAGTTCTTAATGAACTCATGAAGTAGACTATTGGTACTCAAATTGTCTATAGGGAAATTTGGGGAAACAATGACATTGCATATTGGTGTCGAACGCGTGAGCATGATCTGACCCCTAACAAATTTAGTGCTAACCTTGCCATAAGAAACTCTAGAATGGCTCTAGATGCAATTGAAATACATTATTGCTAGCTAAACAATGGAGTTTGTACTGGGTATTATTATTTGTTACATAATCATTTGCATTTTCGTACTATTAAGGGCTATTGCCATTAAGGTTGTTTTTTTTGCTACTGCATCTATTAAATGTTAATGGAAATATAAATGATGGTTTGTAAATATTATGGGAGAAAGTAGCCATATCAAAAATCACTCTCTTCAATTTGACAACACAAATGTGTGATGTGATTTAGGCCATAATAGAGCAAGGTAAGTAATATCATGGTTATCATTTTACCAAAGGGAGTTATAGAAAATATCCATAAAGTATATACCATATTATAGGGAATCCATGGTCTGCAAAATAAGGTGAGACGGTTAAAGACATTTCATCACAAATTTCACTAGGGGCATCTTCTTTATTTGAGTTTATGTCTCCATTCATCATGAAATGACTTCTCCACCCTAAATCCGATGACTCGACATAATATCTCTTTAAGCAAGAATATTATAATAAGGAATTTTATGCACAAAAGATATGATAGGTTCATAAAAGTTACATATCCATATTATGGAGGTGCAATTTTCCATGATGACATGTTCCTTGATTTTGGATCTGTTATTCTTATGTCATATCTAAACAAAGTTTAGAAATAGCTATGTACTAGCATGTCAATAAGAATGGAAGGAATTCATTTGATAAATGTATTCATATATTTCATTAAATCAATTCAGAGGCACTATTGAAATGAACATAACTATGGAACAATGTAAAGAGACAACAATATACTAAACTATATTTTTCATTATATAGGTTGAGTCTGAAATTTATTCAAAAAGCTCGAGATCAAGAAGTAAAAATCTAGAAGAGGAACTAGTGTAGGTGAAATATGTATTTAACATCTCAAAATATCATTATAATAAACATGTGCATCAACTATGTCAACATCCACAAATGGATCAAATCATTCTATATAATCTTTGTTCACTAAAGTTTTGAACAAGTTTCCCCTTCAAGGTCAAGAGTTGATAGGTTGGAAAGTTAGCATGTAGTTTTGGAACTGGGAATGTTATAACATTCCAAATATATGATTTCTAATATGTAAATTGAAAGCTCCATAAAAGGATTTAGACCAAACATGGTTGCCTTTACATGGATCATGTAAATTGGTCGATTTAGTCTTCCTTCTATGAAGAGGTAAAGTTAAAGGGAGTTAAGATATTATGCATTCTATTTGTAAATATTTGAATACTAAGGAAATGAGTTGTGCTCAATTTTACGAGGAAAATCACTCTATGGCATGGGGTAAACCACAATAGACGAAAATGACTGCAGAAATAAACTCTAATCTCAAGTATGCTATATAAACAAACATGCTAACAAGACAATATAAAGATCCTACCTCATCGAGATGTTCGATGAAATCCACCGTTGAGAACTTGACTCAAAGCTATACACCTGCAACTTGTCCTCAACAACCAAGATACACAAGCATATGGTGATAATATATAAAGTTAGCACATATAATAGCGTAATCCATTAATATTCATAACAAATATGCCCATGGAGTAACAATTCAAATATTTGTGAGACATTAATTGGACAAGAAAAGAGTATTTCTATTAAAATGTAATCAACATACGTATATGAATGACAAACATCTGTGTTGGCACGTTCGGAACTGAGAAACTAAGTCCCTTCCAGCTGGGCCTCCACCACTTCAATCCTCTACTGAAGGCAAGCTCATATAAGAGAGACAAAGAGCTTCTCCATCAAAGAGGGAAGAGCTTGGGGGTTGAACAATGTGTTCAGGCTTAAAAGGACAAAGGGATGCAGACTCAATATGAAGTGAATAATTTCTCGATAGTAACTTTGCTCTCAAAGTTGAATTCTTCTCCCTCTTCCATAGCTTGGATATGGTCCATTTATACCCTTCAAATGGAACTGAAGGCCCGAGTTGAAATGTTTCTAGTATATGGAAGGTCAAGGATCATGGATCCTATGACGTGACATGGAAACCCAACACCATTTTTTAATTTTGGACACAAAACCCAATGTACGTGGGTTGTAATGTTGCAACCTATGTTTACGCATGTTGTATAGTTGTTAGGGCACATATATGTGGAAAAATATGTTTTTTAACTTTGAGAATTGCAAAAAGGGACTTCAAGTCTACATAGGGAAATGGAAAAGGCCTTCTAAGCAAGTTTCATGGGGTGAGGAAAATCTTGCTATAACACTCAATAATCCTATTCATTTGTTGGAACTTATGAAAATCTATAGAAGCATGAGAGATGTGTGCACCCACATGATGAACTATCTAAAGTAGCCCCTCATAAATCATGGAAGTGGTGAAGATCAAAATAGCAACAGGACATTGGAGATGTACTTAACAATATCATATTGATAATCTTTGGAATTATTATTGGACAATAATGTTGGAACATCTTAATGGTTCATCACACATCTCATGGGTTTAGTTGGTCGAGAGGTCTGCATCTGGATAAAGTCGGTTGGGCGATCGACCAACGCACTACACCTGTCGGTCGAGTAGTCAATGTGCCTGTCAGTCAAACAGTCGACCAACAATCGAAGATAGTTGGGCAATGGATCGAACAACCCAACAATCGACTATGAGTTAGACGCGTAGGTGGTGGGGTCGAGAATCCTTGTCGAGCTGACTCGACAAAGCAGATTTGGCAGAGTGAACTATAGCAACTGATGTTTGCATGTGGACAAGATCTTTCTGATTCTATGGAAGTTGGTTAGATATCGAGACTATAAAAGCAGACCCCTTGGTCATTATCAACAATGGAGATTGTGTAATAGATCATGCAGATCAAGATGTGCAACGTGCACTGTGATGTTTTGATCATAGTGTGCCCTGCTTAAGTGTTGTAACAATGTCTTTAAACACCACCCTTTATCTTCAAAAAAAAATTGTTCCTCTTTGATTATCTACAATACCGTGTTCTTTGTTTCATGTCATGTTCCACCCTATTCCCCAACACGGTATCAGAGCCAATGGTTTGAACCTCGACTTGTTATCTACAAACCTTGTTGATTCGGATTTGTTGTGTGATTGACTCTGGGATGATGGTTTGTTGATTGGAACTTATTGAAACAAACCAATCTATCTAGATATCAAAGATGGCTTCGAAGATTGATCTTTTTGTTCTGAATGAATCAAATTATGCAGTACGGTCACCAGATATGGAAACCCTACTGAAGAGAAAAGGACTGTGGCAGTATACAAAGGTTGCAATTCCATATGCGCCAGACTACCAGGTGAAATTCATTGTTGATGGCAAGAAGGATGATGTTGTAGGGGTCGTCACGACCTACATCTCACGAGATATTTGATTTCACCTCAGTGGAATCGAATGCCCCCATCAATTTCGGAAGAAGCTGAAGTCGTTGTTCGACCAAGTCAGCAAGAGCCACATCATGAAATTGGAGAAAGAGTTGATCTCTTTCGATCCTCATTCCTTTGAGAGAATGGAGGACGATTTGGTGTGTGTCAAAGAACTCCAGTTTAAATTGGGCGAATGTGGAAAGAACTATCAAAGTAATGATGGACAACTAATCGAGTAGGTCCTAATGAACTTGAGAACAAAATTTGACATGTTTGTATCAACTTTCCAGACCAACTGGAAAGCATGCAAGGAAGATGATAAGGATTATACCTTTGAATATTTTTGTGGTATTTTGATTATTGATCAAAATAGATTGCTTGGAGAAGGTAAGCTTGGTGGTAAACATTAGGCCCAATTTATTAAGGTAAAGGTCAAGATGGATCCTAGGGATAAATCATGGTTTGATGCATCTACAAAGAAGCTTGCATACCATGACAAAAAAGCTCAGATACAAGCAGATGCACCACAATAAAGTTGAAAGAAGAAGACATGTCAGTATTGTGGAAAGACTAGACATGTGGAGAAAGTCTTCTATAAGAAGTGAGATGGTTTAGAGGAGAAGGTTAAATGCCTTTGTTACAAGGGAAAGGCTCTCTATGGCCAAGGGTAAATCACAACAGACAGGTATGACTGCAGAAATCAACTCAATTCCATTGTATGCTATATAAACTAATGTGTAAGATAAGAAAGAGGCCTACCTCGATCCAAAGTTTGATGATGTTCCATCGTTGAGTGCTTCGACCTAAAGCTTTGTACCTACAATAAGTTCTCAACGAACAAGCAAAGCGAGTATATAATGATAATGAAAAAGGGGTTAGCATATCAGATAGCATAATCCATTAATAAACATTACAAACATGCCCATGGATAATAATCATATATTTGCAAGATACCAATAGGATGGGAAAGGAGTATTTCTATTAATAATTGATCAGCAGAAGTGACAACATTACAGACTTCCGTGTCGGCACGGTTCGAAACCAAGAAACCAAGTTCCTTCCAATTGGGTCTTCACCACTTCAATCCTCCACCAAAGGCAAGCTCATAGGAAAGAGGCAATGAGGTCCTTTAAAAAATAGGGAAAGAGCTTGGGGGTTGAACAATGTGTTCAAACTTGAGGGAAAAAGGGATGCAGACTCAATATGAAGTGATTTCTCCAGAGTAACTTTGTTCTCAAAGTTGAATGTTTTCTCTTCTTTTTCCATAGCTCGAAATTGTGCTTTTATAGCCTTCAGAATGCAACTGAAGGAATGAGTCGGAAGGTTTCCAGTATGTGGAAGGCCAAGGATCAAAGATCTTTGTCGTGACATGGAAACCCAACCTCATTTTTGTATTTTCTGGCACAAATCCAGATATACGCGAGTTGTATTAGAGTAGCAAGCATATACACATCTTGTATAATAGATAGGGAGTGTATATGTGGAAAAATGTATATTTTTAGCTATGGATTCGTCAAAAAGGGATGAAAAGTCTGCATAGGGAAATGGAAAAAGGCCCTCTATGCAAGATAGCAATGGTGAGGCAAATCTTTCTATAACAGATGCCCCCTAATGTGTGAGATAAGAGGAGTATCTGCGATGGCTGAAATATATTATAAATAACCCAGAAGTGGAGTGGTAGAGAACCAGTTGGACGAACTCAATTGCTCATTACATTATGTATTGAATTTGCATACATGGCTTCCAAGAATACAATGCATATCCATGTGGAAAATATACTAAACAAGTGTTCATGGCCATGAATAGGCAAATATAAATGTGGTTATATGCCAAAGGCTATCATAGTCATGAACAAGGCCCAGTGAAACCAGTCTCAAAATCAATCTGAAGATATCTGTATACCATGGAGTACAATATGATCTCCCATGATCACTGAAGTCAAATAGGTATTGGTCCAATGAAAGGGAAGCAACAACTTAGGAAATTTGTGGCCACATAATGGTGTCTTCGAGTCTTCTACACTATCCACCAAAGGTGCAAGTCTACATCATGTGAATAAAGGAGTTGAGGTCGAACACGATGAGACATCGTTTGATTACCAGTCATTGAGGTATACCGTTAACAAACGCGAGACATCCTACCAATAACGAAAGTAGGTATCAACGCACCGTACATTCCTATAAGTGTGAAAAAGGAGTCGATGTCGAACACTTGAGAAATCCATTGATCAAGAGACATTGATGTATTCCCATCTGTCAATGGTGAGAGGCCCTGCCACTAATGGCTGCAAGCCTCAAGGTATTCATAAAAATCTAGGTCCCATATCCAGAATAAATGAGTTCAAGTCAATGGAAAGAGACCCGCTGAAAGGAGAGCATTGAGGCATCTCTCATCAGTCAGCATGAGGAACAAACCAGGAGCTTCATGATTTGGTGGAGATCAGACGAAGAACATGTTCATGAACCAATGACCCTTTGCGTCTTTCGTGTGTGCCAAATGCAAGCGGTACATGAAAAGGACCCTTTGAATAGTTGCCAATGATGAAAAACTGTTGACAAAGGCGAGGAACCCACCAATAGGGCTAATGGCATCCAAGACAATGCACGAATCCCAAAGTGTTAATAGATGTATTGTCGTCAAACACAAGGGAAACCACCCAGTCAATGACCAATGATGAAATGTTGATTGTTGGGTTCAAGGTGACCTACCAATGATGAAAGTGGGGCCAGGGTACATGATAAGACCAAAGTATCATGTGATTCTGAGACAAACTGAGGGTATGGCCGACA
>CBVK0103284283.1:0-12688 GCA_900067695.1 Picea abies
GCGAGAGGGCCAGTCTTTGGGGGACGTGGCGGGGGACCGTCCCATGATTTGTGCATTAGGGCGACAATAGATAGTTAATCTCTTTGTGTTCTTTGTATCTATTGTTGGGTATAATCTTGTGGTGGTTTTAGAATATTCATTGTTGTAGCTATTGTATCTTGTTCGTAATTGTATCATTTACTCATCTTGTGTCTAGTTTGTATCTATTTGTAATCTTTGTAATCATTGTTAATCTTATGTAATCAACCTCCTTTGAATCTAGTTGACCCCTTTGCTCAATATTAGGCACTAGTCCTAGTTGTATTGGGAAAAGACTTTGCTTGTCATAATTGAATTGTTGCACATTGCATTGCTGCCTTTGCATCATAGGCTAGATTTTCCCCCTACCTTAAACTAATTAAAACCAACTCTTAGAACATAACGTTAATCTCATCTAGAAAATATGGTCTATCCCCCTTGGCTTCCCTATGAGTAAGCCTAGATGGAAGAGATTCAAGTCAAAGTAACAGCGTGGGCTTTGAACCTAGGCATTGTGCCTCCAAGGACACACTAAGTGAGTAGGACTTAGATCACATTTGAAAGTGTGTATAAGGATGGCAACAATCATCAACACTCCCTCTCAACTAAAAAGGTAGTCTTCACCAAGTCATTTTGGTGAAGATATCTGAAAACTGCTCATGTTAGGAAGGTATTGCACGTGCAGTGCTTTCCTCTGCATCATGTCTCTGAAAATAATATTTTATCTCAACGTGTTTCGATCTTTCATGAAACACAGGGTTCTCAAAGAGATTCACACAAATTTAGTTATAATCATAGGATACATCTCATGATCAAGTAAATCTGTCAGAGGATTATGAAGCCACACTGCTTTGCACACTCAATGATATATACTATGCTTCTGTGGTACTCAAGGCCACAGAGATTTGTTTCCTGCTGCACCAGGAAATCATTGAAAACGTCAAGATAAACCAACAACCAAATGTTTTTTTCCAGTCTTATGTTTATTTTGCATATCCCTGCAAACTCAAGTCTACACTAGAGGTATATCTCAGGCCATATCCAACTGTGCCTCGTAGATATCTCAATACATGTTTCGTTGTTGTCCAATGAGTCTATCTCGGATGACTCATGGAATGGATAAGTAAATTCACCGCACAACATATATCGAGTTTGGTGTTCAACCAGATGCATCAGTGATCCAATCAATTGTGGATCAATATCGTTTGAATCATCATCATTTGTTTTCTTCAAATCCATCACCATGGATTTTCATTCTGTCATACTAAACTTCTTTAATATTCCCACTGTATATTTTCCTTGAATCTAGAAAATCTCATCGGTCCTCTGTAATACTTCTTGTCTCAAGAAGTAGTGCATTATACTCATATCCTTCATCTCAAAATCAGAAGTCAAAGTATCCAACAACAAGGATTTCTGAATAAGTCACCAAAATCAGGCTCTCGTCACCAACAATCTAATAATATAGGTTTGGATCAACAACACTCTTGCTGAAACCCAAACTCGTTAAGAATCCATCCATCTGATATAGTTTCCAACTCATAGATGGTAGTACGGATGGAAGTGTATCGAGCTTATTGGATAAAGTGTCTCATCATAAACAACTCCCTCTGTTTGTGAGAATCCTCTGGCTATAGATCTTGCTTTTTCTCGACACTTCCATTAGATGCATGCTTGATATTATACATCCACTTGGAAGTCACCACAAACTTCCCTTTTGGTCTCTGAACAATATCTCCTACATCATTTTTTTTTAAGATATATTGGTATTCTTCTATCATGGAATCTTTCCATACATGTTCTCATGTTTCTTCTCCAAGACAAGGAGGCTCATAATCAATTAAGTGTCTCATGATTGAAGGATAGCTCAAAAATCTATTTTTCTTTCTCGGGATGTGCCTTGAGGGGCTTGTATGTTTCTCTGCCTCCTGTAGAGTGAGCCTAGGCAGGCCTTTTACACCCTACTGTAATATCTCTTGGACATATCAACTGGAGCAACAGGATCAATTGGAATAATGTTTGTCTGCCTTTGAACCGTTGAAGGTGGAGAAGGTATTGTCTCACTATCAATATCCATTTGAGATTCGTTGGACTTTGAAAGACGATCTCCTCTTCAAGGACAACATCCCTGCTTATCTCAATCTGTCTCTTAACTAGGAATGTATATATAGAATGTCTTTGGAGATTCAATGTTATCCCATAAATGTATCCTTTCTCCCTAAAGGGTCTAACTTGGAATTTTCTCTTTGGGTACATGAAAATACATTGGGCACCCAAATATCCTGAAGTGTTCAATCTCAGGCTTCTCTCAAGTGAAGGCTTCTTCAGGAGTTATGTTTTTCAAAGTCAGGTGAAGACTCTTGTTCTAAACATATATTTTTTCATGCATGCTTCTTCCCATAGAATCATAGAACGATTATGATCATGCATTATTGCATTGGTTTCCTCAATGATGGTTCTATTCTCAAATAGTTTTGACTCCCTCTATGAAGGATAAACATCTTCCTTTGTTCTTAACCTGTCTGGAACAAGAAAACAAAAGGAACCAAAACAAGAATATATCTTAAAGGAGAATAATGAGTACATATCTAGAATCAAAACAGTTTAAGGATTGTTGTCACAGCTACAACACCTACTTGTAATGTAGCAAACTTTAGAAATATAGGTTAGAGGAATGACAATTACAACAATCAAAACTGGAGTCTTCACTTCCAGTGTATTGTTCCTCTGAGTGCACTGAGATCCCTTTGGATCCATGACTTCACCAAAAGGTTCCTTCCTCGTCCAATTACCCTTATGACAATGATACAAATTATATACATACAAGTGCATACCTGAAGGTGATGATATGATTTCTCCAATGGCACCTGGATGATTTTTGTCCTCTGACATCTTCATGAAGAAGATAGTCATAGTGTCACCTTTTTGCATCACCCACAACAAGTTTTCCTCTAAAGTATTGTCTTCCAGGAACTTGAATTTGTTTGATTCATCAATCTTATCTTCCATCATAGTTATGTTCATCATAATTTTAGATTCTTCACAATCCCTTGTCAACTGGGCTAGAAAACCTAACAACCAAGTTAGGCTAGCAACCTTAGGTTTTGTTGGGCTTCTGACTGCCAACAATAATCCTTGAAAGTTAAAAGAAAACAGGTAATCTTGAAGGCTTCTTCAAAGAGCTGTAGAAACCCTAAAGACCAGAAATCTACATAAATTTGCGGAACACTAGAAACCCTACGACCAAAAATAAAAAAAATTTGGACTTTCACTTTAATAGATTTTGGAGGTGTGTTGAAGGAGTTTGTACCCTCCTATCCAAATTTCAGCCCCAACGTACAATTATTAAGGGATGGAACACCTCAGAAAGGAGGGTCGTACATATTTTCTGGAAACCCTAGGAGGGTCGTACATTTTTGCAGAAATGAAAAGATGACTGGTAGATGCTTGTGCAATGGGTTCTTAAAGCCATATGCTCTGATACCATGTTGATTTTTCAATAGGAAAGGTTTAATCATGAATTTCATTCCATTTTATCATTTTACTTAAAGCATAAACAATTTGTTGCAACAACCAAGATCACAAGAAGAAACACCATGCACAAGTACACACGAAGTATGCTGGGAAACCCTTCTCAACAAGGGAAGAAAAAACCCAGCCAATCCTTTGCTATATTCTTCAAGAGAAATACCTCCACCACCATAAACACCTAGCACACAAAAGGGTGCTCAAAAACCCTATAAACCTAGCACCCAAGAGAGGTGTGCACTTTTCAAGAGAGGTGTGCACTTTTCCCAAGAACAAGTGTTTGCTGAAATTTCCAAACTCACACTTGAGATATGATTCCTCAATTGGGAATTTACCTTTACTTATATTAGACTGGACCTATCAACATAAGTGTCTATTGGAACAATAGGGACGACCTCTCTAACTCGCAATATAATTAATAATAACCAAATTAATTATCTATTACATTAAGGTGGGTCCGACATGTACCTTTTACATTACAATTAGGGTTACAGGTAAGTCTGACTTTTGAAAAATATAGCAAGGGATCTCATACACCCACCAGTGCTCAGCCACTACGGGCACATCCATAGGGATGTCCATATCTCTATCTCACTGTGTTTCACAAGAGAACCACATTCACTAGTGCTCAACCACTAGGATCATGTTCACATGTGCTCATCTACAAACACGTCCAACTCAATAGATCTTCTTTTCCATTGCATTACACATGAGAGTCATCTGGAGTTCCTCATCTCAACTCTCTGCTCAAAGGAGGCTAATACATTGTTTTCATCTATGTCTCATAATGATGCACCCAACTCATGTGAATTAACACGTTCACCTTGTGCTTAGCCATACGCACATCCAACACAACAGATCTCCTTTCTCACTACGTTACACAGGAGAATCATATGGAGTTATTCTCAACTCTCTGTATGGAGGAGGCCATCACTACGTTCAAGATTTGTCTTAGATAGAAACCACACACCCATCTCAGGAGATCTCTCTCAGGCCTGTGTCCTGGAGGATGTATCACACAACTGTAACCATCAACACTCCCTCTCAGCTAGGGAGGCATTCTGCATCAGGCCAAGTCTCACACGAAAGTACTCGAACTTTGTCTTGGTTGTAGTGATCAACACTCCCTCTCAACTAGAGAGGTATTCTTCACCAAGTCAGTTTGGTGAAGATATCTGCAAACTGCTCATGTCCAGGAAGGTACTGCACATGTACTCCTTTCCTCTGCATCATGTCTCTAAAAATAATAATTTATCTCAACGTGTTTCGGTCTATCATGAAACACATGGTTCTCAAAGAGCTTCACACAACTCTGGTTATAATCATAGGATCCATATCATGATCGAGTAAATATGTCAGAGGCTTATGAAGCCACACTAATTTGCACACTCAATGATATATACTCTTCTTTTGTGGTACTCAAGGCCACTGCGCTTTCTTTCTTGCTGCACCAATAAATCATGGAAAACTTCAAGACAAAACAACAATCAAATGTGCTTTTTTGGTTTTCTTTTTATTTCACATATCCCTGCAAACTCAAGTCTACACTAGAGGTATATCTTAGGCCATATCCAACTGTGCCTCGTAGATATCTCAATACATATTTCGTTGTTGTCTAGTGAGTCTTTCTCGGATGACTCATGGAATGGATAAGTACATTCACCGCACAACGTATATTGAGTCTGGTATTCAACCAGATGCATCAGTGATCCAATCAGTTGTGGATCAATCTCGTCTGAATCATCATCATTTATTTTCTTCAAATCCATCACCATGGATTTGCATTCTGTCATACTAAACTGCTTTAATATTCCCACTGTATATTTTCCTTGACTCTGGAAAATCTCATCGGTCCTCTGTCATACTTCTTGTCTCAAGAAGTAGTGCATTATACTAAGATCCTTCATCTCAAAATCAGAAGTCAAAGTATCCAACAACAAGGCTTTCCTAATAAGTCACCAAAATCAGGCTCTCGTCACCAATACTGTAATAATATAGGTTTGGATCAACAACACTCTTGCTGAAACCCAAACTAATCACGAATCTATCCATCTAATATAGTTTCCAACTCATGGATGGTAGTACGGATGTAATTGTATCAGGCTTACTGGATAAAGTGTCTCATCATAGAAAAATCCCTCTGTTTGTGAGAATCCTCTAGCTATAGATCCTTCTTTTTCTCGACACTTCCATTGGCTGCATGTTTGATCTTATAGATCCACTTGGAAGTCACCATAGACTTCCCTTCTGGTCTCTGAACAATATCTCCTACATCATTTTTTTTAAGATATATTGGTATTATTTTGTTATGGCATCTTGTCGTACATGTTCTCATGTTGCTTCTCCAAGACAAGGAGGCTCATAATCAATTAAGTGGCTCATGACTAAAGGATAGCTCGAAAATATCTTTTTCTTTCTCGGGATGTGCCTTGAGGGGCTTGTATATTTCTCTTCCTCCTATAGAGTGAGACTAGGCAGGCCTTTTATGCCCTACTGCAATATCTCTTGGACATATCAACTGGAGCAACTGGATCAGTTGGAATAATGTTTGTCTCCATCTGAACTGCTGAAGGGGGAGAAGGTATTATCTCACTGTCAATCTCCATCTAAGATTCTTTGGATCTTTGAAAGGCTACCTCTTCTTCAAGGACAACATCTTTGCTTGTCTCAATCTGTCTCTTGACTTGGGATGTAGATCTGGAATGTCTTCGGAGATTCAATGTTATCCCATAAATGTATCCTTTCTCCCTGAAGGGTCTATCTTGTACATCTTATGTTTGGGTACATGAAAATACATTGGGCACCTAAATATCATGAAGTGTTCAATCTTAGGCTTCTCTCAGGTGAAGGTTTCTTTGGGAGTTATGTTTTTCAAAGTTAGGTGAAGACTCTTGTTCTGAACATATACTGTGTCATGCATGCTTTTTACCATATAATCATAGAAAGATTATGATCATGCATTATTTCATTGGTTGCCTCAATGATGGTTCTAATCTTCCTCTTTCTCAAACAATTTTGACTCCCTCTGAGTCAAGTGACTCTCTATGAAGGATAAACATCTTCCTTTGTTCTTAACCTGTCTAGAACAAGAAAACAAGAGGAACAAAAACAAGAATATCTCCTAAAGGAGAATAATGAGTACATCTCTAGAATCAAAACAATTTAAGGATTTTTTTCACAAGATACAACACCTACTTGTAATGTAGCAAACTTTATAAATATAGGTTAGAGGAATGAAAATTACAACAATCAAACCTGGAGTCTTCACTTCTAGTGTGTTGTTCCTCCTAGTGCACTGAGATCCGTCTGGAACCATGACTTCAACAAAAGGTTCCTTCCTCGTGCAATTACCCTTGTGACAATGATACAAATGATATACATACAAGTGAATACCTGAGGGGTTATGATATCATTTCTCCAATGGCACTTGAATGATTTTTGTCCTCTGACATCTTCATGAAGAAGGTAGTCACAGAGTCACCTTTTTGTATCACCCAAAATAATTTTTCCTCTGAAGTCTTGTCTTCAAGGAACTTGAAGTTTCTTGATTCATCAAGCTAATCTTCCATCATAGTTTTGTTCATCATAATTTTAGATTATTCACAATCCCTTGTCAATTGGGCTAGAAAACCTAACGACTAGGCTAGGCTAGCAACCTTAGGTTTTGTTGGGCTTATGACTACCAAAAATAAGCCTTTAAAGTCAAAAGAACACAGGTAATTTTGAAGGCTTCTTCAAAGATCTCTAGAAACCATAAAGACCAAAAAATTGCAAAAAATTGCGGAACCCTAGGGCCAAAAATAAAAATTCTTGGAATTTCACTTTAAGAGCTTCTGGAGGTGTGCTGAAGGAGGTCGTACCCTCCTATCCAAATTTCAGCCCCAACGTCCAAGTATTAAGGGATCGAACACCTCAGAAAGGAGGGTTGTACAAATTTTCTGGAAACCCTAGGAGGGTCATACGATTATGCATAAATGAGAAGATGATTGGTAGATGCTTGTGCAATGGGTTCTTCAAGACCTATGCTATGATACCATGTTGATTTTTCAATATGCAATGTTTAAGCATGAAGTTCATTCCATTTTAGCATTTTACTTAAACCATAGACAATTTGTTGCAACAACCAAGATCACAAGAAGAAACACCATGCACAAGTACACGAGAAGTATCCTCAAAAACCCTTCTAAAAAAGGGAAGAATCCAATCCTTTGTTATATTCTTAAAGAGAAATACCTCCACCACCATAAAAACCTAACACACAAAAGGGTGCTCACAAACCCTATAAACCTAGCGCCTAAGAGAGGTGTGCACTTTTCATCTATATTAAGGAAGTTTTTGTTGGGTTTTCTCCCCCATGAGGGTTTCCCAGGATAAATGATGTCTCTCTTGTGATTGTGTATTTCTCAGTGATCCTGTCTATGCTATGGTTATCTAGTAAATTGAAAAGAAACCTAATAATAGCTTAGAACCTTAACACAACTTGAGTTCTACCCCCTTTCTATGAGGCAATCGCCCCTAGTCCTAATACATATCAATTAAAAAGACTTAATCCCAGTAAGAAAAATAATGAATGCTTGCAACCTGAAAAGGGGACTTGCAAAAGAATTAAAAAAATATCAAAAGGAAAGAAAGGAGTTTCGAATGCACATTTCCAAAGAAAGGGTATCTCAAACAACGAGCACTCCCTCTACAAAGGCGCTCATGGAGGTGGACAGAGCATAGTACTTTACATGTCAATGACTCCATCACCATGAAGTTGTTGATTTTTCAATTAGCAAGGTTATAGCATGAAGTTCATTCCATTTTTGCATTTTAATTAAACCATAAACAAATTGCAGCAACCAAGATCACAAGAAGAAACACCATGCACAAGTACACAAGAAGTATCCTAAGAAACCCTTCTCAATAAGGGAAGAAAACCCAGCCAAAATCCTTTGCTATATTCTTCAAGAGAAAGACCTTCACCACCAAGAAAAACCTAGCACACAAGAGGGTGCTTGCAAACCCTAGAAGACTAGCACCCAAGAGAGGTGTGAACTTTTCCCAAGAAGATGTACTTGCCTAAATTGCCAAACTCACACAAAAGATGTGATTCCTCAATGGGGAATTTACCTTTACTTATATTAGACTTGAACTGTCAACAGAAGTGTCTATTGGCACAACAGGGCTGACCTTTCTATTTCACAATATAATTAATATTAACCAGATTAATTATCTTTTACATTAATTATCTATTCGATTAAGGTGGGGACAACTTGTACCATTTACATTACAATTAGGGTTATAGGTAAGTATGACTCTTGAACAATATAGGAAGGGATCTCATACACCCACTAGTGCTCAACCACTAGGGGCACATCCATAGGGATGTCCATATCTCTACCTCACTGTGTCTCACAGGAGATTCACATTCACTAGTGCTCAACCACTACACTTGTGCTCATCCACAGGCACTTCCAACTCAAAATATCTTCTTTCCCACTGCATTACACAGGAGAGTCATATGGAGTTCATCATATCAACTCTCTGATCAATAGAGGCTAATGCATCGTTTTCATCTTTGTCTCATAACGATGCACCTAGCTCATGGGAATTCACACGTTCACCTTGTGCTCAACCACAAGCATGTCCAACTCAACAAATCTCCTTTCTCACTGCATTACCTAGGAGAATCATTTGGAGTTCTTCTCAACTCTTTGTAAGGATGAGGCCATCACTACATTTCATCTCTTTCACAGATAGGAACCCAACACCCATCTCAAGGGCTCTTTCTTAGGTTTGTGTCCTTGAGGATGTCTCACACAGCTATAATCATCAACACTCCCTCTCAGCTGGGGAGGCATTCTCGATCGGGCCAAGTCTCGGAAGGAAGTACTCGAACTTTGTCTTGGTTGTAGTCATCAACACTCCCTCTCAACTAGAGAGGTATTCTTCACAAGTTAGTTTGGTGAAGATATTTGCAAACTGCTCATGTGTAGGAAGGTACTGCACATGTACTTCTTTCCTCTGCATCATGTCTCTGAAAATAATATTTTATTTCAACGTGTTTCGATCTATCATGAAACACAGGGTTCTCAAAGGGATTCACACAACTCTGGTTATAATCATAGGATCCATCTCATGATCAAGTAAATCTGTCAGAGGCTTATGAAGCCACTCTGCTTTGCACACTCAATGATATACACTCTGCTTCTATGGTACTCAAGGCCACGGAGCTTTGTTTCCTGCTGCACCAGGAAATCAAGGCCAACTTCAAGATAAAACAAAAATCAGATGTGCTTTTTCAGTCTTCTGTTTATTTTTCATATCCCTTCAAACTCAAGTCTACACTGGAGGTATATCTAATACCATATCGAACTGTGCATCGTAGATATCTCAATACATGTTTTGTTGTTGTCTAGTGACTCTGTCTCGGATGACTCATGGAATGGCTAAGTATATTCACCGCATAACATATATCGAGTTTGTTGTTGAACCAGGTGCATCAATGATAATTTTAGATGTGGATCAATCTCGTCTGAATCTTCATCATTTATTTTCTTCAAGTCCATCATCATGGATTTTCCTTTTGTCATACTGAGCTTCTTTAATATTCCCACTGTATATTTTCCTTGACTCAGGAAAATCTCATCAATCCTTTGTCATACTTCTTGTCTCAAGAAGTAGTGCATTATACTCAGATCCTTCATCTCAAAATCAGAAGTCAAAGTATCCAACAACAAGGCTTTCTGAATAAGTCACCAAAATCAGGATCTCATCACCAACACTGTAATAATATAGGTTTGGATAAACAACACTCTTGATGAAACCCAAACACATCAAGAATCCGTCCATATGATGTTGTTTCCAACTCATGGATGGTAGTACGGATGGAAGTGTATTTTTCTTACTGGATAAAGTGTCTCATCATAGACAACTCCCCCTATTTGTGAGAATCCTTTGGCTATACATCTCACTTTTTCTCGACACTTCCATAGGCTACATTCTTGATCTTATAGATCCACTTGGAAGTCACCACAGACTTTCCTTCTGGTCTATGAACAATATCTCCTACATCATTTTTTTTAAGATTTACTGGTGTTCTTTTGTTATGGCATCTTCCCATACCTATTCTCTTGTTGATTCTCGAAGACAAGGAGGCTCAGAATCAATTAAGTGGATCATGACTGAAGGATAGCTCGAAAATCTCTTTTTCTTTCTCGTGATGTGCCTTGAGGGGCTTGTATGTTTCTCTGCCTCTTGCATAGTGAGCCTAGGCAGGCCTTTTATGCCCTACTGCAATATATCTTGGACATATAAACTGGAGCAACTGGATCAGCTGGAATAATGTTTGTCTCCCTTTGAACTGTTGAAGGGGGAGAAGGTATTGTCTCATTGCCAATTTCCATCTGAGATTGTTTGGATCTTTGAAAGGATTTCTCTTCTTCAAGGACAACATCTCTGCTTGTCTCAATCTGTTTCTTGACCAAGGATGTAGATCTGGAATGTCTTCGAGGATTCATTGTTATCCCATAAATGTATCCTTTCTCCCTAAAGGGTCTAGCTTGGACTTCTTCTCTTTGGGTACATGAAAATATATTGGGAACCCAAATACCCTGAAGTGATCAATCTCAAGCTTCTCTCAGGTGAAGGATTCTTCAGGAGTTATGCTTTTCAAAGTCAGGTGAAGACTCTTGTTCTGAACATATATTGTGTCATACATGCTTCTGCCCATAGAATCATAGAAAGATTCTGATAATGCATTATTGCATTGGTTGCCTCAATGATGGTTCTATTCTTCCTCTTTCTCAAATAGTTTTGACTCCCTCTGAGTCAAGTGACTCCCTATGAAGGATAAAAATCTTCCTTTGTTCTTAACCTGTCTGGAACAAGAAAAACAAGAGGAACCAAAACAAGAATATCTCTTAAAGGAGAATAATGAGTCATCTCTAGAATCAAAACAATTTAATGATTGTTTTCATAGCTACAACATCTACTTGTAATATAACAAACTTTAGAAATATAGGTTAGAGGAATGACAATTACAACAAACAAACCTGGAGTATTCACTTCTAGTGTGTTGTTCCTATGAGTTCATTGAGATCCCTCTAGATCCATGAATTCAGCAAAAGGTTCCTTCCTCATGCAATTACCCTTATGACAATGATACAAATAATATACATACAAGTGCATACCTGAGGGTGATGATATGATTTCTCCAATGGCACCTAGTTGATTTCTGTCCTTTGACATCTTCATGAAGAAGGTAGTCATAGTGTCACCTTTTTGTATCACCCACATTAAGTTTTCCTCTAAATTCTTGTCTTCCAGGAACTTGTAGTTGCTTGATTCATCAAGCTTATCTTCCATCATAGTTTTGTTCAACATAATTTTAGATTCTTCACAATCCCCTTTCAACTGGGCTAGAAAACCTAATGGCTAGGCTAGGCTAGCAACCTTAGGTTTTGTTGGGCTTATGAGTGCCAACAATAAGCCTTCAAAGTTATAAGAACACAGGTAATCTTGAAGGTTTCTTCAAAGAGCCGGAGAAACCCTAAAGACCATAAATTTGCGGAACCCTAGAAACCCCAGGGCCAAAAATAAAACATTCTTGGATTTTCACTTTAAGAGCTTCTGGAGGTGCGTTGAAGGAGGTCGTACCCTCCTTTCCAAATTTCAGCCCCAACTTCCAAGTATTAAGGGATGGAACACCTCATAAAGGAGGGTCGTACATATTTTCTAGAAACCCTAGGAGGAACGTACGATTCTGCAAAAATGAGAAGATAATTGGTAGATACTTGTGCGATGGGTTCTTCAAGACCTATGCTTTGATACCATGTTGATTTTTCAATAGGCAAGGTTTAAGCATGAAGTTCATTCCATTTTAGCATTTACTTAAGCCATAGACAATTTGTTGCAACAACCAAGATTACAAGAAGAAACACCATGCACAAGTACACAAGAAGTATCCTGGGAAACCCTTCTCAACAAGGGAAGAAAACCCAACCAATCCTTTATTATATTCTTCAAGCGAAAGACCTCCACCACCATAAACACCTAGCACACAAAAGGGTGCTCACAAACCCTAGAAAACTAGCACCCAAGAGAGGTGCACACTTTTCCCAAGAACAAGTGTTTGCTGAAATTTCCAAACTCACACTTG
>CBVK0103284310.1:0-12036 GCA_900067695.1 Picea abies
GTTCACACATGGGGGTAAATACCTCCCGCAGCTACCATAATATTAACAAGCCATTTATTCAGAAAGGAAAGAAACACGAGACACGACCACATGTTGATATAACAAGCCAAAAATCAACGACACTTATGTAAAACACTGAAATAAATACTGAAGGGAAAAGACACTGCAAGGAAAATATAGATTGTTGTCCTAAAGTCTGCAAAAATCAGCAAGCCAAAACTATTGAAATGATAATGCGGAAGGGAAAAAGGAACTACCCTAGACCCAAAAGTTGGTACCTCAATGCTGCCATGATGAAATTATCATACTCAAAGGACTAATGTAACCATGCAACCAAATGATCAACCAAACAAGAGAGGTCAACAAAGTCAACCTTCCAGGGGGACCAATCGTGAAATCTCATATGACTCAAAGATGCCTTAATGTACCTGTTGGTGAAGCCATCACTGAAGGTTGGTTGGGACTTATAACATAGTATTTCAACAGTAATAAGCATGAATGCATGAGAATCGAAACTCTTGGCATCTACCTGCTGAAATACCTCCATCATTTTGAGCTCAATTGGGTCAAGGTGAACTTTGATATCCAAGATCTGATGAATCCCAAGATCCTAAAGAACAACCTTGGGATGCAAAATCATAGACAAAGTGTAAGGGGCTGAAAAGATTATGTGAAATAAAAAGCACAAAAGGGAACAACCACCCAACACACAAAAATCAGCAGAGATTTTCTTTATTTATTTCTGAGAGAAATACAATACAACCAGAGACATCTTACATCCCTTCTTATTTGTTGTATGGCTCAGATACTACGTCTATTGTACGAATCTTCTCTTCGTTGTACGGATTTGCTTCTTTACTGTCTCTCTACAACTCTGAGATGGTCAATATATCAGCCCCTTCCTTGAGCAGGAGAATTTGGCTCTATTTCGGCCTCTCTGAATCACGACTTTGTTGTATCTGATCGGCCCTAGCTCGGCCTTACTCAATACCTACAAGTTTGGCAATACGGAGCTGTACAAGAGTACAGCTTCCTTCCTTCAACTATACTAGTCTAACCCTCGCCTAGCTTGAGCTTACTTGCTATTTTGGGTGTATTTCCTTACTTCCTTTTAAGTTTCTTGGAGATCCATGTGAGTACTTAGGAAATCGATCCCAGCCATTAGATCTTGATCTAAATCAATGGATGGGACTTATTCTTTCATTGAGATAACTTAAACTTACTTTTTGTCTTTTCACTACATAAGAAACTTGTCCTCATTATAAGGATTCTAACACTCCCTCTTAGTGAGGAAAGTGTTGTCTATGACTCCCAATTTCTCCCGAAAGTACTCAAATTTCTCCATAGGCAATCCTTTAGTAAAGATATCTGCAACTTGCCCACTTGTAGAGACATACTGAAGCTTTACTGCCCCTTTTTGTACTCTATCCCTAATGAAGTGGTACTTGATCTCAATGTGCTTGGATCTATCATGAAATATTGGATTCTCTGAGAGCTTAATACAACTCTGATTATCACAGTATATTACAGTAGGATCCAACTTTGTATCAAACATGTCTACAAGAATTTTACGAAGCCAAAGGGCTTCACAGCTTGCTTGGCTAGCTACCATGTACTCGGCTTCTGTTGAATTGAGAGCTATTGATTTTTGCTTTCTGTCAACTGCGCTTCCAGCCCAATCTAAATCTGAATATCCCACTAGTCTAATTTGATCTTCCTGAACATACTGAAGTTCGTAGTCTATGGTACCTTTCAAGTATCTCAAGATATGTTTTGCCGCAATCCAATGCACTCCCCTGGGGTCCACCATGTGCTGACTAAGAGTGTTGACAGCAAAACAGATATTAGGTCTAGTGTTGGTCAAATCCATCAAACATCCAATCATATGTTTGTAGATGGTAGGATTCACCTTTTCTGAATCAGAGGTGTTTAGTTTCTCAAGATTAGTAATCATAGGAGTGTCCATGGGTTTGCAGTCCTCCATCCCAAACCTTTTGAGAATATCAACTATATATTTTCCTTGACCAAGGAAAATTTCACCCTTTCGTTGCTAGATTTCTAGGCCAAGAAAATAATGCATTAGACCCAAGTCTTTCATCTCAAATTCGTCAGCCAAGTCCTACTTGCAACCTGTAATCAGAGTTTCTACTCCTGTCATAAATAGATCATCTACATGGAGTACAAGAATGAGAATGTCCCCTTTGCTCATGAGAAGGTATAGATTTGAGTCAGCATCACTCTTGACAAATCCAATACTCTGTAGATAATTGTCAATTTTGGAATACCATGCTTTGGGTGCTTGCTTAAGTCCATAAAGAGCCTTCTTCAGTCGACAGACATGACTTGCTATATCATGAACTTCAAAGCCCTATGGTTGTTCCAAATAGGCCTCCTCCTCAATCTTCCCATTGAGAAATGACATTTTAACATCCATTTGATGTATTTTCCACCCCATCTGAGTGGCAATAGACATAATTGAACGAATGGAGGTATAACAAGCCACTGGAGCAAAGGTCCTGTCTTGTGACATGCAAAGCATCTCACTTTTCTCATGTCTCGAGATCCTCCTGCTCCACTGCTCTTATTTGCATGAAGAGCCACATTCTCCTCCTCCTCACTCTTTGGCTAGCTAGCCTGAGTGGCATCTAGTCTCATCCCCTCCTGGGTGAAGTCAACCCATAATCTCTCCCAATCAGGGAGCTTCTCCCGAGCCACAACTACACGAACAAATACTTGCAATTGTTTGGTGAAGCCATTCAAGGCTGTCCTCACCAACTCAGTCTCATCCACTGCCTCTCCCACAACTGCCAGTTCATCTCTGATTTGAGTGAACTTTGTGAGGTAAGTGACCATCGACTCTCCCTTGGGCATCTTCGTGCTTCTTAGCTTCTCTCTAAGCAACATCTTCCTACTCTGGTTGTCAGACTGGTACAACTTCACTAGGGCCTCCCACATGTCCTTCACTGTCTTCTTGCCAGACAAATGAGGAATAATGTGGTCCTTGTCTCCATCCACAATTATCCTCTCAGCGTTGACATATTTCTTGTTGTGAGCTGCTAGCTGTACTGGATGAACAGGGGTTGCCACTTTGCCTTCAACAATTTCCAATAGTCCATTCTTTTCCAGTACCAAGCCAATATGCTCCCTCCAAGGACAAAAATTTGAGGCACCATCCAGCCTGTCCTCAAACTTTAAGCCTGCACTGGCCATTTGAGTCTGCTGCTCTGTTTCCCACACACTTCTGGTCACATGTCCTCCTTTTCCGATTTACTCCCTAGTCTGCGCAACAAAGTATCTTGGCTCCTGTACTCAGAGGCTGAGCTATGATACCATGTTAAATTTCCTATAACTCAACAACCAAAATATTATGCCAGTAATTTTATCTAACCAAAATTTAATCAATGCTGATATAAACTCAGAAAATTATGCATAAATATTACCACTGAGTTATTTAACCAAAATAGCAGCAGGAGCACATACAAAAAACGAAACACATAAAATGAACAACACCAGAAATACCTAGGAAACCCCAGTGTAGGGAAAACCATCAAAGAGGAGCTTCTATTATGGGCTTTCAAGAGAATTTACAACAGAAAATCAGAAATTTCTTACAGAAATTTCCTCAACAAGTTTCCTCACTCAGCAAAAAAACAACCTAGCAAACTCGGCCTGCTTTTTTGACCCCGAAAAAATGACCTCCTGAAATTCGCTATATGTGGCCTGAGTTTGGCCTCTCTCTACTATCCAGTATGGCCCTGGTTCGGCCTCCACTGGCTACCCAAGTCCGGCCCAGAACTTGCGTTCTTCCTCAACTTCTTTCCCTCTCCTTCTATTGCCCAAACCCCCTCTTCCTCTTCTCACAAATTAGAATGTGTGTCCCTCTCATCCTCAACCCTTCTATTTATCTCTCTAATTCACTTTTTCAAGAGACTTATAGAAGCCTTTATAAACACACTTTTGTGAATTATTAATTTATGAAAAGTGATTTTTTTAGAAATCTGAGAAAAAAGTCATTTAAGTGACTTTTTAATTTTTCCTAAGTTAAAACTTAGGATAAAATAAATAAAGCTGATCTGGGTATATAATGTGTACATCAGCATGCCTAGGACACTTAGGCCCATGCTGAGACGCCTACCGAGCTACAAAACTAACATTTGCAACAACCATAGCTAATTAACTTGTCTAGTGTCTTGAAGAGGTCATTATTGCATTATTTGGCTTGGAAGTTGTTATATATACGCTGCAAAGTGTTCTTGTTCCGGGCATGTACAATAAACTACTTCAAAACCTCTTCCATTCCTTGACCTAGACCAACCTTGGCGCTACTAAACTTGCTATTTGATACCTCGAGGTCACCGGGGAGCCTCCCTTGTGGTGGATCTCTTCCATCACTAAAATGAGGGAAGATTCTACTCAGGTGACAGTGATAGGTTCTTCCATAGTTACGCAAGATTTGGGGATCTTGTGGTGGGATTTGCACAAGTACAAATCTTGCGATAACAGTACAAACCTGTCTTCAAACACAACAGAGTTCCGAGCCAACCAAATGCCCCAGAGAATCAAATAAGGAAGTGTGCTGACAGGTTTCAAATCCTTGTTAGTGAACCAACCAAAAAAACAACCAACAATAGTATCTTTGTCCCGTAAGTATGAGAGACCCAATTGACTTTCAAGATCTTACCAAATTTTCTATAAGTACAGGTAAGAAAAAGGTGAGTAGTTGTTTCTTCACCGTTCTTGCATAAAAGACAAATACCAGGCACTTCTTTGTTCCTTTTCTTTAACATCTCCCAAATCAGAACCTTGTTATTAAGAGCAAGCCACATAAATAGAATAGAATTTGGAGGAATTTTTACCTTGCAAAGTTTCTTCCACCACTAGACCTCATCATTTTCCCTAGGACCAAAAAGAGCATCATAGCTCAATTTGACTAAATGGTTGCCTGCAACCACATTTTGTTGGGTATGTGTTATATTTCTTTTGGGGTTTATTCGCCAAATGTTTGGGCAATCTTTCACCTTTGGCTAGGGCAATTTTTTGCCTTTGGCAGTTTAGTGGTGCATGGTATTTCAACCCATGATTTTCTAATTTTGGATAAGAAATTAAGGTTGTAATGTAATCTGTGTCAATGGATTAGGGGTTTTGTGGATACTATGGGATCCTATATATTGTATTGTAAACAATGAAGTTGGATTATGAATAGAATTAGAGGTGCAACTCTAAAATAGGTTGCTGGTTTTCCCTGTTGGGTTTCTAGGGTAAATCTCTGTGTATGTGTGATTGCAATTGTTTTCTTTTCTGTGTTAAGAATTTGTGTGTACATTGCATTATTGTAAAAGGTTTAAAACTTACATTTGGTATCGAAGCAGTTATTTGGCTTCAGGGGGATGCCTTTGTGGCTAAGGGTTTGGCTAGAGTCTGTGATAAACCTTGTTATAGTGGGAGCTCTGCGGTATCGATTCTTGTGGTGAAAAGAAATGGCGAGCAGTTCAAAAGTAGAGATCAAAAAATTTAATGGGCAAAGTTTTGAGCTGTGGAATCTCAAGATGAAAGATCTCTTGGTAGACAAAGATCAATGGGTCGCTGTAGATCCAGGTACTGCACCTACGAGAATGTCAACAAAATATTTGACAAAGTTGGATCGGAAGGGAAAGAGCACAATTCGATTGTGTTTCTCAGATATAGTATTACTGAATGTGTTAGGGGAGGCTACAACCAAGGCATTATGGAATAAGTTAGGGGCTTTGTATTAGTCTAAGTCCTTGGTAAAGAAACTTTTCCTATGAAAGAAGCTGTACAACCCGAGGATGAAAGGTGGAGACTCTGTAACAGAGCATTTGAACGCTTCCAATACTGTGGTAAGTCAATTATTGTCTATTGATATTAAGATTTTTGATGAAGATAAGTGTATCAATTTATTGTGCTCTTTACCAGGCTCGTGGTATAGTCTGGTTGTGGCCATAGGCAGTAATGCAACTACTTTAAGTTTCGATTATGTGGTCTTATCCTTGTTGTCAGAGGAGATGAGATGGAAAAACATGGAAAGCCAGAGCACAAATGCCTTATTTGTAAGAGGATGCTCCCAAGAAAGAAGTAAAGTAAAGTCCTCAAGTGGGAGATCTAAATCTAGAGGAAGATTTAAATCTCCAGGAAAATTTGTAAAGGTATGCTAGAGATATGGAAAAGAAGGGCATTACAAGAAACAATATAGATCCAAAAGTGTTGAGAGAGGGAAGGGATTTGATGATGTCCCTTCTAAAGAATCAAAAACCTCTACAGATGGAGGGGATGTGTACTTGGATTACTTAGGCACATATGTAGATTATTAGGCATGGTTGGTTGATTTAGGTGCATACTTTCATATGACTCCTCATATGAAAGCTATGATGGGAGTGATTTTTTTATAGGAGATGAATCAATAGCCAAAATTGTAGGATGAGGCAAATTCAAGTTGAATCTCATGAATGATAGGAATAGAACACTCCCTGGTGTTATGCACATCCTAAGATTGGTCAAGAATTTGATTTTTGTAAGAAATATGGATGATGCAGATGTAAAATCAGTGCTTGAAAAGGAAACTAGCAGGATGGCTTGAGGAGTAATGGTCTATTGGAATACTGAAAGGGGGGGCTTGAATCAGTATGAGCACTTTTTACCACTTTCAATCACAATCTATATAAAATTCAATTGTATTAGCAGTATTCAATAGTTTATCACGTATGCATTCAATATATCATTACATCATAAACAATATCATTCATCAATGCATAATAAACAACCACAGATACATAGTACACCATAATTTATATGGAAACCCAAATGGGATAAATCCATGGAATGTTTTCTTATATATATCAAGAATACATTCAAAAGAAGCACCAACTTCCAAATTCTCCAGCACCAACTGGATGGAGGTCGCTCCAACCCCCTATTTACAAGCTTCAACCTGAAGGAAGCTACAACTCCCTAAATTATCTAGCTACAACTGGAAGGAGGCTACAACCCCCAAGTTTACAAGCTCCAACTTGAAGGAAGCTCCAACGCCATGTGTTCTCTGGCTCCAACCAGAAGGAGGCTATGACCCTCTGATTTACAGGCTCCAACCAGATGGAAGCTCCAACTCCCTGTGTTCTCTAGCACCAACCGGAAGGAGGCTACAACCCCTTTTTTTTGCCTCATCCTGTCGCCCTGAAATATAAGTGTAGACTCAAATTGTCACTACCACTGATCAAATTGTAACTAACACTATCATCAACCAACCTGTCACTATCACTATCACATCAACCTGTGACTACCACTGTGACACAGCACCCCTACCTCAACAGGTTCTACTTGACCTCCCGGTCTTTGGATCTTTCTATTTCCCTGAGCCGAAATGGCTCTTTAGTTCCCACCGTAACCTTCAATACAAATAAAACCAAAGGTCCTTTTTATAAGTTACGCCTGTGCGAACAAGCAATAGGCGAGAAGCTCCACTCCACGTGACCATCCGGCGTGATCACCGACTTAACCCGAAAAGGTGTTTCAGATTTCATGACTTCGTGATTTATGTTGTGAGTCCCTTTGACTCCTTCGATTCCCAAAACCCCAAAATGGGCTAACGAGTCCTCGGATCCTCCCTTATGCTTCGACCATATGACCTCCAGTCAAGTCTTGGGGCTCCACCTCCGAGCGCTTTGGGATTTCACGACTCGTGAGTTCACGATGAAACTCTTCCCTTCTTCCCCAAAGTTCGAACTCATGACTTTTTTGCTACAAATCAAAGGTCCTGAACTTTCCATGATCTGACGGTCCAGATCGTGTCGGGACTTCGCATATCGGGGATTCTTGAAAATGAATTCTTCCACACTTTCGACTTTCGAAATGTCGAAATTCAAGGCACCCAAACCAACAGCTCTCGTTAATTCAGATCTAACGGCTGCTACCTCTCCTGAGCTTGCGAGTGTTGAAAGACACTCAGCATTAACCTCTCCGCTGATCCACGAGATCCAACGGTCCATGGAAAATCGATATTTCTCCCTCCGATAAATTCAACCGTCTGTTCAAGTTCTCAATGCTCCTGGCCAAATAACTCAGCATCACCCTTCTGAGCTTGATTTCTTTGAGGTGACTTTGACCCTCATCCTTCCTTTGAACTTTCCAAGTATTTATCCCTCCTGAACTTAACATTGGCTACAACTCAAGGATTCCAAAGAATTATACTCGCATTCCTTGTGACCTTCACAATAATCATTGATTATCTGAACTCCCCAACTATGTGCACTCCTTGCGACAGAAATCCTTCAACCACTCACTGGGTTGGAAAAGTCTAAGACCTCAACTTGCCTGTGCACACCTTGCACAGCTTTGTTCTATACTCGCACTTCTATTGGTATAATAACAACTCTATCTCTCCTAAGCTCTTCTGAGGTAAAACTCATAATCCTATCAACGCACTCCTTGTGGACCTTCACTGCACTCTTTGCAGGAATTCTCAGGAAGAGAAACAATTGAAACTCACTAAACATTGTTTAGTGACAGTTACCTGATGTCCCTTTTGCAACCACGAAACTTTGTATGGGCTTGGATGTGCAACTATTTCCAATTCCATCTTTTCCACCATTTCTGTGGATATTAAATTATCTATGCTTCCATTGTCCACTATCACCTTGCATACCCTATCCTTGGTCTTGTAAGAAATTATGAACAAATCGTTCCTTTGGACTGGATTCTCTACCTCCTTCTCTGGCTTCAAGAGAATTTTCCTCATCATTAAGGATCTTCTGCCTTCTGCATCTTCTGCCTCAACATTTTTCCTTTGTGCTTCTGAAATTTGAGCTTCACCTCCTCCATCTCTTTTTCTATCGGGACATTCAAAATATTTGTGTCTGATCTTTCCACAGACAAAACACTTTATTTCACCACCTTTGCCTTTTCCTCTTCCTCTTGCTCAAGGAAAAGTGTTCCTATTCACATATTGTCTTCCCTGTGAACTTCCTCCTTTTTCTGGGTGGTTATGAGGTTTATTTTCTTCATCCTTGGGCTTATGTACTCTATCTTGGGCAATTGCTTTACCTCTACTCTGACTTCTACCTCTGCCCCTTTGGCCTTGCTTTCGGGCCAATTTTACTTCTTCCTTTGAAGCAATTTGATAAGCATCTTCTACATTCTTGATTGTTACCATGTTCATCTCATATTGAATTTCATATCTCAAGCCATTCATGTATCTGGCAACTTTTTCATCATCACTCTCGTGATGACCAACTCTGATGTTGAGTCTGTAAAATTCCTCAGTGTATTCCTTCATTGTCATCCCTTTCTGTCTCAAATTTTGCATTCTTTGAAACAGATTAATTTGGTAATCCCTAGGTATAAACTTGGCTTTCATCTTTGCGACCATCCTATCCCATGTTTTGATTCTTTGTTTTCCTTTCAAACGCCTATCAACCTGCAGTTCATCCCACCACGGTGTTGCATGCCCTTTCAGTCTAGTGACAACATGTTTTCCTTTCTTATCTTCTTCGATATCTTCATAATCGAAATATTTATCCAGAGCTCTAAAACAATCTAGTAGCTCCTCAACATCTAAGTTGCCTTCATACATTAGGATGTCCATTTTTTCTCTGGCCCCTATTCTTGCAACAACTTTGAATAGACGTTCCTATGCAGCATCTTTGGCTACAACTTCTTCTTCATCTCCAGCTTCATTTTTTATCTCGACCTCACTCATATATCCAGTATTAGGTGTTTGCCTCTATGTTTTCTCCATAGCATCCAATCGAGCATGAAGTTATCTCATTTCCCTTTCCACGACTAGACCAGGCATAGCTCTCTTTTGACATCTTCTTGGTGGCATTGTTTCAATCTATCCATGCAAAATTCAAATAAAAATTGTTCCCTGTCTTCCCTCTAAAGAAAACAAAAGTTGTTAGCCCCGATACCACCTAACGCAGCACCCCTACCTTAGCAGGTTCTGCTTGACCTCCCGGTCTTTGGATCTTTCTATTTCCCTGAGCCAAAATGGCTCTTTAGTTCCCACCGGAACCTTCAATAAAAATAAAACCATAGGTCCTTTTTAGAAGTTGCGCCTGCCCGAACGAGCACTAGGCGCGAACCTCCACTCCACATGACCACTCAGCATGATAACCGACTTAACCCCAAAAGGTGTTTCGGATTTTGCAATTTCTGTTGTGATTCCATCTCCTTTGATTCTCAAAACCCCGAAATGGGCTAACGGGTCCTCAGATCATCCCTTATGCTTTGACCATATGACCTCCGATCAAGTCTTGGGGCTCCACCTCCGAGCGCGTCGGGATTTCACGACTCGTGAGTTCATGATGCAACTCTTCCCTTCTTCCCTGAAGTCCGAACTCACGATTTTTTTGCTATAGATCAATGGTCCTGAACTTTCCACGATCTGACAGTCAAGATCGTGTCGGGACTTCGCATCGGGGATTCTCGAAAATGACTTCCTCTACACTTCCGACTTCCAAAATGCTGAAATTCAAGGTGCCCAAACCAATGGCTCTCATTGATTTAGATCTAATGGATGTTACCTCTCCTGAGCTTGGGAGTGTTGAAAGTGATTTACTCAACCTTAACCTCTCCACTGATTTATGGGATCCAACTGTCCATGGAAAATCAGTGTTTCTCCCTCCGAGAAATTCAACCGTCTATTCAAGTTCTCGATGCTCCTAGCCAAATAACTCGGCATCACCCTTATGAGCTTGATTTTTGCAAGGTGACTTCAACCCTCATCCTTCCTTTGAAATTTCCAAGTCTCTATCCCTCCTGAACTTAACGCTGGCTACAACTCAAGGATTCCAAGGAATTATACTCGCACTCCTTATGACCTTCATGATAATCACTGATTATATGAACTCCCCAACTCTGTGCACTCCTTGTGAAAGAAATCCTTCAACCACTCACTGGATTGGAAAAGTATAAGACCTCAAACTTCCTGTGCACACCTAGCATGGCTTTGTGCTATACTCGCACTTCTATTGGTATAAGAACAACTCTATCTCTCCTAAGCTCTTCTGAGGTAAAACTCAGAATCCTGTCAACACACTCCTTGTGGACCTTCATTGCACTCTTTGCAGGAATTCTCAGGAAGAGAAACAATTGAAACTCATACTCTCCCTCTCACAGACTCCATACATTCAACATGAAATCATTCATACAAAGCATTGAAACAAATGCATGACAGAGCATATAAGAAAACTGTAAACATACCATTCAATAGATGCAAATAGTATTCATCACAACACCATGAAATTGGGTCAAAGCATTCTTATATTAATTCAAGTGCTTCTATACATGGGTTATATAGCAACAACTATCTGCTTATACAACTTCTACAATCTTTGTTCTTCTCTGCCCTCCTATGCTCTTTCTCTTCCACTTCTAACCCTTACCAATTGAATAATAATACAATACAATACATAGGAGGGAGCTTTCTAGAGTTTTCCCTCCTACAACTCCAAGCTATCTAATCGAATTAAAGCCTACAACTACTCTACATTGATTACACTAATTTCCTACAACCAACATATGAGAGCATCTGCTCAAGATTTGCATTACAATTTCCAAAACATTTAAGAGCACTTATGTCTCTCTAGATATTACATTAATGTGCCATCCTTTTGAATTTCAAAATATCTTCAAAACGTGTGTTGGTGTGTATCCATCTGTCCTCCACTTTGCTTGCTTGCGATGCTCCTGCATCATACTCCTCTGGCTGAAAAATTCATGGGCTCCTGTCCATGAGCTCATGCATCGCCTATCCATGTTTCTGGATATCTGTTTCACTTTCCCAACTGGAATCTTCAATCGGGTGTCCCTTCCACTTTACCAAGTATTAAAAATACGTCTTCCTTCAGGTCTTCTTGCTAACTCTCTGATCAATGATCTTTTCCATATGCGTCTTTTTAGCTATAAACAGTTGTTTGACCCACTGAAATTCCTTCTGAGTCTCTGCTCCTCTCCCTTCATTTTCTCTGTAAGGATACAGATCTGCTACATTGAATATGGGTGATATGCCCACATCATCTGGCA
>CBVK0103284348.1:0-10070 GCA_900067695.1 Picea abies
TGGCTCCCGCAGTGTTCCTGCGCCTAAAACTCAACACCCACATGCATCCCGCAAATCGGGGCAATCTGTTGAACCGTTAACGAGTTTAGCGCCCCTTTGGGCAGAGGTGTAGGTCACATGGGGGGCATGTGGCCACAACCCAATGCCTTTCTCGGCCCCTCGTGGCTAAACCATTGTATAGACCCCACACCTTTGGTCACGTGGAGTGGCCATGTGGCCAAGGCTCCGCACCTGCCAAGATAAACTCCAAGTGTAAACTTTGAAAACCCCTGCCAAAGCTTTGGTCGCATGGAAGACCGGGGGCTACACACCAAAGAAAGGTCCACTGAGCGCCAAGTGTAAAGGATCGTATGCAATAGACTGCGGGCTAACACTGGAGTGGGATGTATGGTAGACTGGGGCTACACACCATTCAAACCATACTCCGCGCCAAACAAAAACCATGTATCAATCATACAATTAAAATCTTGCACCAAAGGTGGAGTGTAGGTTCATATGTTAAGGGTCACATGCGAATGCGTTGGGGGATGGGGCCTAGCCCCAACCCTTTACTCCACCACCCAAATAAACATTACAATTCAAATATAATATTTAGGCCATACATAACAAGGAACACCATTGGCGAGCTGGTAGCCCGAGCCTGCCAAGTCACTTCCCCCCACACCCAGAGGTCATGGGTTTGACTCCTATGGAGTCATATAATTTTACCAATCACCAACCACTTGGAGGGTGCCACGTGGCAGCCCATGACAGGGCCACGTGGCACCATAATATTTGTCCACCAGAAATGATACTTGTCGAAATATGATTTGTCCACCTGTCTTCCAACATCTGCCCAATCAACATGCCAACTCCTCTACCATCTTCCAACATCTGCCCAATCAACATGCCAACTCCTCTACCACATCACTATACGACCATACGTCATGTATGGTCATCTACCACATCAACACTGTACGGACTGCACAATCAACACAAGTTTGCATGTTTGGCGAAATGAACATAACGCAATATATTTCTCATATGACGTCCATTTGATCCTGTTCAAGTTGCGTTGGGTTTGTAACGATGATACCTACGCACATGCCCATTTTGAATCAATTTTGAGCACTTTTATTTTTGAGCAAAATTTGATCCTCTGGATCATTAGCCCTCCAGCTTAGCGACATTGAGTTGCATATCAAACTCTGGTTTAAATGGCTCTGTGTGAAAATAGATGGTTGATGAGCTTTAAAAATATACCTTCATTACATGATCTGTTTCTTCTCCTGGTGGAAGTTGTAAACACCCATTGTTCATTCATGATCTGTTTCTTCTCCTGGTGGAAGTTGTAAACACCCATTGTTCATTCCAATACAAAGAAGCCAAAGAGATCTAAATCTTCACTCCATTCAAAATTTTGGATTTATGGCTTAGTTACTTTGCGCTCTTCCCACTATAAGAGATACATAGGAGAATTCGTAAAAGGATCAATATGGAACATAAGAGAAACATGTTGCAACGATCCCTATTGAGGTATGACCCCAACGATAAGCAGATATGAGGGACTACAGGAGGTGGATCATCTCAGATATGTAAACAAGAAATTAGACGCTTCTGGAAACTACACCACAAAACTGTTTGTTTCCCCTTATCTGATCCTGCTAAAGCCATGTTGTAGCGTATGAGTGAAGGTAAGAATCATGCATTGAGGGGTGAATGAAAATCACAGGTGGCAGATTAACAGATACATGTGGATCGATGTAAATGGCTATGGACAGACGACGAAAAGTCGAGAAGAACTGCCCCTTAAAACAACACCTTCGACGTAATTAGTCTTTGTTGAGATGAAAAAATTTAACATGATTTTGACACATAAAATACCTTTCCTATTTGTATTATTAGTCTTTGTTGAAGGTTGGGAATATAACGTGCATTTGATTGATTATCAATTAGTTAGTCCTTAATTACAAATATTTTCATTATAAATGTTTTCATTTTCTTCAATGTTATACATAGATCAAATAAAATAATTATTTTGTTTATAAAATTTAAATCACTTTTATATTTACAATTCAGTTCTAGGACCAAGGTACAAATTACATACATATACATCACTAGTTAGCTGAAACTGTTGCTTAAACTTTGCAAATCTTGAACCTACAATTGGATATCCACGTTGCGAATTACAAACTCTCAGTAAGATATCTCATTTCCATTCATATTTATTATTTGCAAGTAGCAAATTGTTAAAATATCAATAGTAATGTATTGGTGATTACTAGTAAACACTTTGAAAATATATATTTGGTTTCTTTGCATCATAATAATTTTGAAACTCTTATAGGTTATATTATACTTCTACCTCTTCCCCTTTCTCCCTATACATTGTACTTTGATTATCTTACATGTCTTGACCATTTTGTTGGTTGACCAATTCATCCATTATAAGTTTTAGAAGACTGTGTTGGGAGCATATCTGCCCACATAGAGAGTTACATATTCAATCAGGTACATCCCTTCATCTTCCATTATATGTTTTTCTTTTATGTCCATTTCTTACAGTGTCTTTTCCACCAAAATAATCTCTAGGCACTACAAAAGAAACATAACAATAAGATTAGCAATTAAGTAGTCGATGAACATATGCTAAAAGATGATCATATACATGACTTTGAAGTATGCCCAGAAAGAGATCTAGTTATCTCTTGGATTGATCTCGAATTTTTTAGGGACATCATCTTGATGCTGGGACTGCAACATATGTATCCATATCCCGTAATTGAATAACTTGCATGACATTAACAAACATGAATTGGCATGGTCAACAATGGAAAATCCATAATATATGTGCATAGATTGATGTTGATTGGATGATTATTTAGATGTAGTTAATATCTTACCAAGCTCCTTCAAAACCAAATGAATATGGCCTCTTCACAAGTTTAAATCCAAGCACAATCTCATAGAATTTTATAGAAGCCATGATAAATTTATCGTCAAATTTATTTAGATAGACATGCATACAGTTTTGAGTTTTAAACAAATAAAAATTAACTAGATAAAATGTTATCATATAATTAAAACTAACTCTTAATACACTAAGTAATATGTTAAAACATGTTAACGCTTAGTTGTGGCGAGGCACTCAGGGAATATGTGTTTTCCATTTCCTTCATGTTGAGAGGCAACACATAACTTCTTGCGGAGATAAATATCATAAACCTTGAATCCTACCAAATATTATAAATCATTTAAATTATTAATTGAATTATTTTAGGAACGATCAAACTTGGATTAAAATGTTTTTGCTAAAGTGGAAAAGTGACATGTGTCATCCGTACGAATGATGTGGCAAACTGTACGGTCCATGTGGCACCACTGGAAGGGTGACACGTGGCCTACCGTACAATGATGTGGCAGACATGTGGAAGGTACGTCAACAACGCAGTCGACGAGTGACGTGGTAGGGTCATACGTCTAGTGGCAAAGGTGGCCAATCATAGGCTATCGCATGGACCAATCAAATGGCACTACATGGCACCTTCGAGAAGCCCAAGTTGGGATGCAGATCAAAAGTTTGTTGGAGTCAGAGGGGATCGAGCCCTCGACCTCCAATGAAATATACAAGAAATATTCCAATACACCAATGACTTCACATAAATGTCTACCAATACGCCACCAACTCCAATTGGTTATGACCACAAAGAATATTACATTCAATTTGATGCCTACGTCAGCGTGAAGTTCGAGCCACGATTTTGGCTGACCTAGGCTATTTAAACTAGGCATGAATCTTGAGATTGGTACATGGAATTCTATGTAGGGTACAGTACGGTGCATTGGAATGTGTGCCAATAGGTGCCTAGTTATGGTGTTGCAATGTTTTGCATGCCATTGAGCCCTTTGTCCAACCATAGTCATGTTTATACTCATTCTTCTCAGTTTTTTGAGAGGAGCATGATGGTGATGTCTGTTTTGTGCTAAGATGTTTTTTTATGACGATATTAGTTCATATTTTATTGTATGAGAGTTTTAGTGCATTATTTTGTGAAGAAGACGATCATTGAGTGCCAATTTAGAACATAGTCGAGTTTATATTCATTTTTCTCAGAATTTTGAGAGGAATTCAATGGTAACCTCTATTTCTGTGGTTGAGCAGCAAAATTGAAGAGTGACTTGAAGATTGGCTTTGTAAGTCCATTTCAGTGTAATTTTGGCATTGAGATTAATGAAGAGCGGTCTCGCTGTTAGAAAGGGACCCGAAGATGTAGCGTAGGAGAGGTGAACTCTGTCATCAAATCTTGTATTCATAGTTCTTTTATTTTATGTTGTGTTATCTCTCATTATTTTGCAATTTATTCATCATTTTATGAAGTTTTGGATAAGTAAATGGATTCACATATGTTATGCAAATATGTCAAAGATGATCAAGAATATTTTGAATCAAGTTAGATGTTGATGTGTGTTTAAAGAGTAGTTTGACATCTAAGTATTTTCAGATCAAGTGGTATCAGAGTTGGTTTTGACACGTATTTGCAAGTGAATGTGAGGAAGTCCAAGACTCAAGCTTGGTGAAGGCGTGTTTGAAGACTCTTTTTGATAATACATATCTCTTGGTTGCAAAGGACATCATGAATAAAGCTCTCATGAAATTAAGACTACAAAAGGACATGGATGAACATATTCAGAAGGATAATTTTGAATTGAGGATGGAACTACAATCCCTTAAGGAGGAGAAGCAAAGGATTCAAGATCAATTGATATGTCATGAAGAATTCCTTAGATGTATTATTCATGAATTGGAAAGAGAGTTGCAGGCTAAGGACCAGATATTTGCACAATTCCATGAAGTTGGTAAAGTGGAGAAGGAAAGGTCTCCTATGTAAGAGAGACTATCTCCTACAAAAGGTTTACAAATAGTAACTGAGGAAGATGATTCATCATATTCTTATTCTCCCCATCAAGATGGAGAATTCTTTAGGATGGCTAAAGTAAGGAGAACTTCAAATGAAGAGGTCCTTCATAAGTAGTTGCTCTTACCTTCCATCCCAGGGAAAGGTATCAAATGAAAAGCATCTCCATGAAGAGAGGGTCATTCCAATGAAGGAATGAATTACTTGGTTCATTTCCCTTGAAATGTACAATTGATTGCCTAGTTGTACGATAATAGAAAAGCGATCTGTCTTGTATGATATATACAGTGTAAGTTCCCCTTCGATCTATGTAGTAATTGGTTAGTGGGTCTCTCTCCCACCTTTACATTTTCTTCAGTGACATGGTTCCTCTGTCTTAGAGATTGGCAATTATCTTATGATTGTGATCAGTGGGGTGGTCTTTATGATCAATATAGATGTGTAGTTGTTAGTAGGTTGGTCTCCCTTGTTGTCATGCATAGTAAGAGATGTGTTATGAGCCCCTGACTTGTGTAGTTTTATTATGGTTCTTTGCTCAGAAATCAAATTAGTTAGTTGTGGTTCCCTTTCTCTATTCGTATGCTAAGTGTAGATGGGACCGTTATGTAGGCGCTTTCTGCATTCCTTTTCTTAATATATCTTGACTGTGATCAATGCTTTCCCTTTCTAAGTAAACCTTTATTGTTATTTAGTTGGTTTCCCTGATCTATTTTATTTATCCAATGACCATCAATCTCACCTTTATCGGTACCTTAAACTAGTGACTAGTGTTTTCCAATTATCAACTCGTACCTATTGTTCATTGGTTGATCGTTACCCTTTATTTTACTATGATGATTGGACCATTGACCTAAGCCTTTACCCTTAAAATAATGACTATTGATTGCCCATCAACCAATGAATTTTATGTATGTGACACCTTGCTTCGTTGATAAGCTTTGTTAGGTGCCTGAGATGTGAAGTTGTTGCTCAAAAACTGCATAAGAAATGGCTATTGGGTCTACTTCTTACTCCATTGGGTCAACTACTTCCACTATTGGTGCATCTATCCTTACTATTGATGCTTCCTTTAGTGTTGGTGATAGATGCTTATGTGCTTGGGATGGCTTGGATTAGTACCTTATGGCTTAGGACCTTAGTAACTTAGTACCTTATTACTTTAGTGGGTTAGCTCTGGCAATAGTTGGTGGCTTTCTAGGTCTTGATATTGAACATCACAATCTCACTCTCAAAAACCAAGCTACCTATCCCGAACATCAGAATCTCACTCACTAAAAAGGTATGGATCTTAACGGGCTCTAGAAATGCCATCGTTTTATACCATCTTTTCTGTACGTTTAACCCCTTCCCACTTATCTAGATCGTGTATGAATCCATCATTGTGCGGGATTTAGACTTAATGTGTTTCCATTATATTTCTTTCGTACTTTATGTGAATTTATGATTAAACAGTAGAAAAAGATAATATTTTCATTTATCTTTGAGTTAATTTGCCAGACAAGTTGTTGTGAAGATTGTGATGTTACCACAGGGGATGTTTTGGTTCCAATTGCTACAACACTCATTTCAGTTGATGCAACACTCATTTTCAGTTTCTACAATACTCATTTTCAGTTGTTGCAACTCACCAGGGAACTATTATGCACTGCAAGTCCTGTTGTTGCAGCTCGTCTGAAGTACAGTTGTTGCAATTCTCATTGTTGCAACCTCACTTGTGGTGCAAATCACCTAAAGTATAGTTGTTGCAACTCTCCAGGGAACTATTTTGTCTTGCAACTTCCATTGTTGCAACTCTCATTGTTGCAACTCCCATTGTTGCAACTCTCGTTGTTGCAACTCCCATTGTTGCAACTTCGCCTATGTTGCAAGTCGTCTAAGGAACCTTGACCCGTCAGAACCATGAGCCATGTTGTCACATATTTTTCATTTATGGATTTGTGCAACAATAATATTAGTCCAAGAGAATCAAATATACTGAGATAATTTTGCAATTCCAAGACAAAGTATTAGTTTGAGTGGTTGACTAAGAATCTTGGAATGTTTGGGCAAAAGATCTTGGAGTTATTTATTATTTGCTAATTGTTAGCAAAAGATATTGGAAGTTATCTATTGTTTTCTAATTGTTAGCAAAAGATCTTGGAGTTATTCATTAATTGCTAATTATTAGTTGGAAACTATTTGTTATTTAGGAAATTCTTGTAATCACTACAAATTTATTAAATCCATAAGTGGGTTTATTTAAATATTTGGTATTTCTAGTTTCCATTCAATCTATGAATAAAAGAGAGCACTCTCTCCATTATTTGGGGATGACTCTTAGAGAAATATTTGAATGACAATGGAATAATTCATTAAGCTTTTGTTTTAATTGTAGTTTTATAATTTCCGTAGTTTGTGATTTAATTAATTCATTTGATTTATTTCCTTTGCATATTTGTAATTGATTGATTTCTTTTGATTAGTTTAATTAATTTAATTAATTAATGTTGTAAGTGTTGATATAGAATAATATCAACACTTTGTTCTATGGAGGCAAGGTCCACTCCAATAGACCATAATGTTGCGTAGCTTAGGTGGTTTTCTTTAATTTTTCATTGTGTGATTTAATTATGCAAGTTGTTAATTATTTGTTGTGTGATTCAATTCATTTATGTTGTCAATTATTTGAGAGGGATTGTATTTATTCATTCATGTCATTGATTATTCACATAGGATTGTATTTAATTATGTGCTTAACACAATGATTGCAATTATTGTTTGAAGTAATGACAATGATCATATTGGCAAGGATTAGGCTTTGATTTCGAGGATTTAGTTAATTTCTTTTCCAGCAAGTAGTCAATCAATTTCCTTTCAGCATGTGTGATTTATTTTCAGCAAGCGTGGTGTGAATTTCAATTTCTGCAAGAGTAGTTTAGAGTTTTGATTATGCAATTAGTCTTACTGCACATAGCTGGGGTTTCTTCAGGAAACAATTGAGTCATATTCCTGATACATGCAATTGGTGTGAATTTCATTTCCAGCACAATAGTTATGATATTTACTTTTATGCAAGTGTGACATTTACTTTCCTATCTGTGTGCTAACTTTCTAGCAAGAGTGATTTACTTTCATGCTTGTGTGTTTACTTTCTTTCAAGTGTGATATTTCAATTCCTGCAAGTGTGATTTACTTTCCATAGTCTGTAGAACCTTTCGAGAGCTTGAGAATTGTCTATACTCTGACCACAAATATAATCATTGATATGACGACTTCATAACAAACTAATGGAAGCATAGAATGTAGCCTGCAAATATAGTGCACGATAACTCGCAAGTTCCATACGATCCTCATATTGATAATTAAATGCATAGTCTTTTTAGTTGTCTTTCTGAGAAATTAGAAAGGTAATTAAAAATCCCATCAGATCTGGTACTAGATATGCTCGAACAGATGAAACTATGTGATCCCGTGCTGCTAGTTCTGGTGTTGGATCTCATGTGATTGGTGTTGCATTGACATGATCTACATGATCTGCATCTTTAACTGCTCAATCTACAACCTTGCTCGATGCAAACAAGTGGCTTTGCTCCTCTATTTCAGAGAAATAGAGTGTTAAATGCTCCTTCCCCTCATGTGTCAAGAAAGTGGCTTCGCTCCTTCTAACAACTCCTTTATGGATGAGGTAAGTATTTGAGTTACTCATTAATCGATAAGGAAGATAGTAAAAAATAACATACATAGAGGAGGGTGATTCAAATCCACTACACCAACTATGAATATGATTTCGTTATGCTGGTTGTAAAATCAATCTATCCACTACCCATTCTTCTTTATGGCATTAGCACTACCTTTTCTTTGCTCCTTCTTAGTGATGCATGCTCATGTATGACTACCCTTTCTTATTGATGTATGTTCATGTACAACTACCCCTCCTTGAAGTATTTATTTTTTACTTCCAACGTAGTGAAACAAACACAATTGGGGCTAGGGTTAGGGCTGGGGATAGGGTTGGGGATATATTGATTTGTCTTATTGCCTTATTTTATTGGCTTGGATTATATCAACGCTTTCCTAATTCGTTGGGATTATTGGTTGGGCTTATTGGCGATGTCCTTTCTACTGTCAATGTATATTGATTTGAAAGTGAAATGGGTGGGTGGATATAAACTTGCATTCCTCCAATGGGTGGGAATATATACATCCGGGCTAGAGTGATTGGGAGGTGGATAAATTAATTATATGGATAAGGGAAAGGTTAAGGGCAAGGGATAGATTGATTGGGACTACTCAAGTTCGATGTTCGATATTCACCGTACTTGATGACTTGTCAATGTACTGGTCAATGTACTCAATGATTCTTTGAAAGGTGAAGCATTACCTCCTCATTATATATGTTGTGTACCTAGGTATAGTGGTAATACGTTTCTTATTATAATTCATGAAGTGGGTATTACTAAGACTCAAAGACATAAATCTATCATATTTTCCACGTATAATGTCTGATTGATTAGGGATATCCTCCATACCCGGATCGCTAGATAAGTGTTGCATAACATATAAGTGACGCATAATAAGTGTTGCATACTGGATAACTGATTCCCTAGAGAAGTGTTGCATAATTGGCTCATGGAAATGGATTCAATTCAATCATATTTTCCTCTAAATAACTATTTTCGAGGAAATCATGGAACCCCAGTCTAACTTACTTACTCGGAATTACTTTGACTGAGTCTTGGGGTTCAATTACTACCTCTTCTAATGGATGGGAAGACTTACTCTAGAAAATACGAGCTTGCCCCCTTTTTCTTCTCCATTGGACTAAAGGAAATACTTACTCTAGGAAAGATCAACTCTTATATTTGGTCTAACTCTAGCTGGGTGGAAAAGCTGACTCTAGGAAAGACGAGCCCTCTCTCTAACAATTTGAGTGGGAAATAAAGGGCCAATTTGGTAGGAAAGAATAACTACTCTCTATGTGTAGGAAATGTTGAATTTTCAATGAGCTATGGCTCATGCATTTAATTAAATTTTTTGTTTAGCTTTTAACTTGAACCATAACTATTGTAGCAAACCAAGATCACAAGAAGAATAACCATGCACAAGAACGCAAGAAGTATCCTAGGAAACCCTTCTCAACAAGAGGAGAAAACCCAGACAATCCTTTGCTATATTCTTCAAGAGAAAGACCTCCCA